>QJPP01007242.1:0-211656 GCA_003996215.1 Jaltomata sinuosa
GCCCGAAATTAAAAACAAAACGTACCTGATGCTCTGCTTGGAGTGACGGCCCGTCGTATTCTTGACGGTCCGTCACTTGGGGCGTCACAATTAGGCAGTGAGCCCTTGTGAGGATTATGGGTGACGGGCTGAGATGACGGTCCGTCAACTGGTTGACGGTCCGTCACTCACCCCGTCACTACTAACCAGTGGTTTATGAATATTTGTCTCCAAGTGACGGTCCGTAGTGACGGTCCGTCATGTTCTTGACGGTCCGTCAACACAAACCGTCACCCTTGGACAGAATACGCTGTTACGTCCACTTTTTGTACCTGCACACTCAACGAACAAATTAACCAATTCTAACAAGTCAAATTTTTCTAAGACTATACTACAACAACAATTTATGGGTTGCCTCCCATACAACGCCTGATTTAACGTCGCGGCACGACGCGGGTGTCTTGATTACTCAGACTTCATCAAGATACACCAGAGACAGAACATGTACCTCCTCTGTGAGGCCCAGATATTGCTTTATCCTCTGCCCATTGGCTTTGAACAACTCACCATCTTTATTTTCGAGTTCGACTGCACCGGATGGGAACACTTGGTGCACTTTGAATGGTCCGGACCATTTGGATTTGAGTTTCCCGGGAAATAATTTGAACCTGGAGTTGAACAACAATACCAAGTCCCCTACCTTGAACTCCCTTTTCTCAATCTTACTGTCATGGTACAGTTTCATTCGTTCCTTGTAGAGAGCGGACCTCTCATATGCTCGCAATCGGAACTCGTCCATTTCATTCAATTGTTCCAACCTTAGTTCCGATGCTTCTTTCCAACTGAGATTTAACTTCTTGAGCGCCCAAAGGGCCTTGTGCTCGAGTTCCACGGGCAAGTGGCACGCTTTACCAAAAACAAATTGGTAAGGAGACATACCTATTGGCGTCTTAAACGCTGTTCGGTACGCCCAGAGTGCGTCATCCAGCTTCCTAGCCCAATCTCGCTGGTTCACATTCACAGACTTAGCTAAGATCTCTTTAATCTCCCGGTTCGACACCTCGACTTGCCCACTGGTTTGGGGGTGATAAGGTGTGGCTACCTTGTGTTGCTTCCCTCCATATTTTGCTAGAGCAGCCCGGAACACCTTATTACAAAAATGTAAACCTCCATCACTGATGATTGTGCGAGGGGTGCCAAACCGGGCAAAGATGTTTCTTTTTAAGAACGCCACCACACTTCTTCCTTCGTTATCGGCTAAAGCAACCGCCTCTACCCACTTTGACACATAATCCACCGCTACCAAGATGTAGCGGTTCCCGTAAGAACTTTCAAAAGGGCCCATGAAATCCATTCCCCATACGTCGAACAATTCAACCTCGAAAATAGTGGACATGGGTAGCTCTTGTCGGCGAGAGATTGCTCCTCTTCGTTGGCATTGATCACAGAACTTGGCAAATTCATATGAATCTTTCTGGATTGTCGGCCAATAATAACCACACTGTAAGATCTTTCGGGCGGTTCGATTACCCGCATGATGTCCACCAACTGGGGACGAATGGCAAGCTTGCAAGATGCTTGTCATTTCCGCTTCCGGTACACATCTCCTCATTATGTTGTCAGCACACAACCGGAATAAATACGGCTCATCCCAGAAAAACTTACTTGCATCATGGAGAAACTTCTTTTTTCTGGTGAAAGTTCAAACCTTCCGGGATCATGTCACTCACCGCATAATTTGCGAAGTCAGCGTACCAAGGCACCATATCACGTGACGCAGCCATCACCTGCTCATCCGGGAATGCATCATCAATCTCCGGTTCATCTATTCCGCTCTCTTTCCCCTCAAGCCTGGACAGATGATCCGCTACCTGGTTCTCACACCCTTTTCGATCCTTGACTTCAAAGTCAAATTCCTGCAACAATAGCACCCAACAGATTAGTCGAGGTTTTGCATCCTTTTTGGTCATCAGATACCTCAAGGCTGCATGATCAGTGTGCACCACCACTTTTGTACCCAGTAAGTATGCTCTGAATTTCTCAAAAGCATACACAACCGCCAGCAGCTCCTGTTCTGTCACTGTGTAGTTCTTCTGCGCCCCATTCACTGCTTTACTAGCGTAATAAATGGGATGGAAAAGTTTGTCTCGCTTTTGTCCCAGAACAGCTCCAAGTGCAACACCACTTGCATCGCACATTATTTCGAACGGTTTGGACCAATCCGGGGCAATTATAATAGGAGCCTCCACTAGCTTTTCTTTCAGGCATTCAAACGCCCTCAAGCACTCAGCATCAAACACAAATTTCGTCTCCTTTTCAAGCAACTTGCACAGTGGGGTAGCAACCTTAGAGAAATCTTTGATGAACCTTCGGTAGAAACCGGCATGACCAAGAAAACTCCTCACACCCTTAACTGAAATGGGTGGAGGTAGTTTCTCGATGACTTCAATCTTGGCTCTATCCACTTCAAGCCCTCTCATAGATATCTTGTGCCCTAATACAATGCCCTCTTTCACCATGAAATGGCATTTCTCCCAATTCAGCACGAGGTTTGACTCTTCACACCTTTGCAATGCCTGACCCAGATTAGCCAAGCAATCATCAAATGCATCACCCACTACCGAGAAGTCATCCATGAAGACCTCCAGTGTGTTCTCTACCATGTCAGAAAAGATAGACATCATGCATCTTTGGAAGGTTGCAGGAGCATTGCAAAGACCAAAGGGCATGCGTCTAAAAGCAAACGTACCATAGGGACAGGTGAACGTGGTCTTCTCCTGATCTTCCGGGCTATAGATATTTGGTTGTACCCCGAATATCCATCTAAAAAGCAATACCAACCTCTTCCAGCTAATCTATCCAGCATTTGATCCATAAAGGGCATGGGGAAATGATCACGGAGAGTACAGGAGTTTAGCTTCCGGTAATCCATACAGACTCGCCAGCCCGTGACAGGTCTTAATGGAATCAGCTCATTCTTGTCATTTGCTACCACAGTCATTCCTCCCTTCTTAGGAATACATTGTACTGGGCTTACCCATTTGCTATCAGAGATTGGGTAAACCACTCCAGCATCGAGCCATTTGATGATCTCTTTCTTCACCACCTCTTGCATTGGCGGATTCAGTCTCCGCTGGTGTTCGGTGGTGGGAGTGCAATTTTCTTCTAGCTGTATTTTATGCGTACAAATACCTGGTGGGATGCCAATAATATCTGCAATGGTCCAGCCGATTGATCTCTTGTGTCTCCTCAGGGTGGATAATAATGCTTCAACTTGAGATTTCACAAGGTCTGTCGCGATAATTACCGGTAAGGTGTCTTTGTCACCCAAAAATGCATACTTCAGATGGACTGGCAATTCTTTCAACTCTAATACCGGTGCTTCCTCAATAGAAGGCTTTGCGGGAGGGGTTGGTCTGTTCTTTAAATCGAGATCCAATTTCTTTGGGGCGTAAACATATGACCCCATTCCAACCACCGCATTTACCACTTCCTCATAATCTTCGATGCCATCATCATCGAAATTCATTATAACTGCTGCCAATGTCTCTACAGCAAGTCTCTCTTCAACAGAAACGATTACCTCAGATTCTGCAACAACATCAATAACCGAGACGACATTCATGTCCCTCGGTTGCTTCATTGATCTGCACACATTAAACTTCACTACCTCCTCGTTCAACCTGAACGTCAGCTCGTTGCTTTCCATATCTACCAATACTCTTCCGGTTGCCAAGAAGGGTCGTCCCAAAATAATAGGGACTTCGAAGTCCACTTCGCAGTCCAATATCACGAAGTCTGCCGGAAATATGAACTTCCCTACCTTCACAAGTACATCATACAAAATACCAACCGGGCGTTTCACCGATCTGTCAGCCATCAATAACCTCATAGTCGTCGGTTTGGGGGCTCCTAAGCCCAACTGCCGGTAGATGGCTAACGGCATCAAGTTTATGCTAGCCCCCAAATCACAAAGAGCCTTGGCAAAGTTAAACTCCCCTATGGTGCAAGGAATAGTGAACGCACCCGGGTCTTCTTTCTTTTGGACCAGCGACCTTGATGAAATGGCGCTACAATGGTGGAGGTTGTCTTCCGGTTCAAAGCTTACCGACCTCTTCTTTGTGATCAAGTCCTTCATGAACTTTGCATAACCGGGCATTTGTTCAAGCGCATCCACTAGAGGGATGTTTACTGATAACTGTTTGAGCATGGTTATGAAGTTCAGGAACTTTCTATCTTCCACTTTCTTCTTCAGCCGCTGTGGGAAAGGCGGTGGTGGCCGCGGCATCATAGTTGGAAGTTTTTCAACCTCCTTGCTTTTATCTGTGAGCACTTGAGTAGCATCTTCTTCCACGCCGGGTTTTTCAGCAGACACTTTCACACCCTCATCGACCATAATTTCAGCATCTACTAACTCATCTTCCTCAGTTACAGCGTCTTTCTGGGTCTGAATTACCGGATGTGTTTCGAATAATGTGTTACCGCTTCTGGTGGTGATTGCCATACAATTTCCGTCGTTTCTCGGCTTTTGAATGGTGTCACTTGGCAATGTTCCAGCTTTCCTTTGATTTAGAGACGCCGAGACTTGACCCATTTGCTGCTCTAACTGCTTGATTGCGGTGGAATGGGAATTCACTAACTGCCTCATTGATGTTAATTCAGTCCTCATTTCCTTTACCCCAGAGTCAGTCGATTCCACCTTCAGTAGCATCTTCGCCATCATGCTCTCTAGCTTGGACGTCCCTGACTCGACGTTAGTTCTTTCCCGGTTACCAGGTGGTACATACAACCCACCTCTATCAGTGTTATTTCTCCAGTTCCCCTGATCACGGTCTCTGTAGCCAGCTTTTTCATGGTAGTTGTCCCTCTGATAGTTCCGACCTTGGTTTCCCTGGCCATTGGCCTGGAACCCCCCCAAATAATTCGCCTCCTCATCAGACTCGAACTCTGCTGCTCTACTTTGGGAACTCACAACTTTCACTTTCTCCATATCTGCTGACAGCAAATGTTTTGTCAGTAGGTCCATTTGTGTTTTCAGATGGGCCATATCTTGATCCCGCTCTTCCTCTCTCCTGCGCTGTTCTGCAGACATGCCGACTGTATGAGTGCTAGCAGCCGTCTCGGTGTCCCGTGTATGCCAGGCCCTGTTGGTTTTAGTGAGCCGGTCCAGAATAGCTGTGGCATCGATGAAAGTGAGACCCATAAATGCTCCACCTGCTGCATTATCTAGTGTCGGCTTGGTAGCTGAATTCAGTGCCCTGTAGAATGTCTGCATCAAAAACTCGTCGTTCAACTGATGGTTAGGGCATTGTATCAGCTTCTTCTTGAATCGCAGCCAGGTCTCGTGCAATGCTTCGTGAGGTTGCTGCCTAAAATTGCTAATCTCATCCCTCAATTGTATCATCCTAGAGGGAGGAAAGAACCTTTCTAGGAAAGCTCCTTTCAACTCTCCCCAAGTTGCGATAGAGTCGGGGGTCAGCTCTGTCAACCATAGCGCTGCCTCATCAGACAGAGACAACGGAAACAACCTGAGCCTGATCGCTGTCTGACTCACACCAGGCAACTCGAATGACTTGCAGATACCCACAAAGTTCATCAGGTGTCGGTTTGGATCATCACCGGCCGTACCTCGGAATAATCCCTTTAAGTTCAACAGCTGGAGCATTGTGCTAGTTATGTTGAACTTAGCCCCGGGCGCTAGTGGAGGAAGAATAATGGCGCCCGTAGCACCAACTCCGTCTAATGCAGCATCATCCTCTATATCTTCACATTCAAGTGATGCTGATCATGTTGAGCCCGCCGTTCCGCAGCGAGCCTTTCTGCCTCCGTTTGTTGTGCAGCCATGGTTTGCCTTAGTGTTCTTGCGAGCTCGGGGTCGTAGGGTAGTATTGGTTCACCCGAGCGTCGGGTACTTGGCATGCACAACTCAGTACCCTGAAATAAACAAAAACAACAAATAAAAGTAAAATCAGGAAATATGACTAAGAGTCAAATAAACACACAAGACTTAATAAACAACCGTATTCCCTGGCAACGGCGCCAAAATTTGATACGCCCAAATTACGACTCCAAATACGAAGCGTAAGCGGTCGCTGTCAAATATAGAACCCAACTAAGGTTGGGGTCGATCCCACAGGGAATAAGGTGCAAATTAAATCGATAGTGAATTAAATGACTAGTAGTCGATAGTTTCCGGTAAATTGGGGGGTGTTGTGTGAACAATATTTAACCAAAGCAAATAATAATGTGTGATTAATAATCAATATGAGAGTGAACTAGGGAAGTGTTCACCATGGCGTCGTAACAATTTCGACTCAAGGCTTAACCGGGTTCTCTCTATATGCATATCACGATGTGATTGAATTCATGGTGTCGTCTAAACGTTTCTCAACCAATTAGACAAATTTCCTTCTCAATTCTCTCGAACTTGAAAAGGTGAACTTTATCATTTCAATCCTAAACATCAAGTAGATTAATCTAGTTACAGCATTAATCATGAGACGAGAGTTGGTAATCTCGAATCCTTGTAGTTAATCATATTTCTCGGTTTTAATCTCTTTACTCAAGCAAATTTAAACCTAGGCATGTTCTAATGTTTGCAACCACTAGAAAACGTTAGTAAGTAAATGATTAACCACGTGACAACATAAAGATTGAACCCTACGCTACCCGGAATCTATATTGCAACATTTGCCATGGCTCCCACAACCCTAGTTGTAGGAAGTTAGTTACTCATGCTATTAGGAAAAGAGAAGAGATTTATATTCATAATAAAGCGAAAAGAATCTTACAATAGAATGAACACAAGCTTCACTTTATCCAATAACAAGAATCCAAGATCCCAAGAACAATGGAAGAACAAGGTTGAAGAAGAAGACAAACGTATTTGTTGTGTTTCTTCCTCTCAAAGTCGCTCAAATGATATCCTAAAATATTTTCTAATTAATTTGTGAATGGGTTAATGAAATAACCTAACTTAGGTATTTATAGGAGTCCAGGAAATAACCCAAAAAAAGTTCGGAATCCGCGTCGCGCGTACTGCCTCAACTTGACGGTCTGAGTGACGGACCGTCGCATGCTTGACGGACCGTCACAGTGACCGTCGCCACTAGGCAGTGTGCTGCCTCATCTTGACGGTCTACTTGACGGACCGTCGCATGGGTGACGGCCCGTCATGGTGGCCGTCACTCTTAGGCAGAGTGCTTGCTCAACTTGACGGTCTTCTTGACGGACCGTCACATGTGTGACGGCCCGTCATGGTGGCCGTCACTCTTAACCAGAATTCTCTTTTTCGCGTATTTCCTTCCGTTTCCATGTTTGTCTCCATTTCCTGAAAATACAACATAAAACATCAAAAACGACGACGGTTGCTTGAAAACTCACGATTATTCTTAGTTAAAGGAGTCAAATGTGCTGTAGAATGGCGGCACATCAGCCTATACCAAGAGGCTCAAAATTGCCCATCCTTCTCTAACTCACATATATATATATCATGCCTATACGTTTACACTTGCTGCAACTCATCACTTAAACTCTTGCAAACACTATACCAAGCCTACCAGAAAATACCACAAAACTATCATTCCCCCATCTAGGCTACCATCCTTCTGACTTCATATTTCTGGCTCTAGGTTTGTTCTACTACTAATGGCCTACAATACAACATCTGTCGGGTGGCAACACTACCCAAGGATCTAGGTACACATTTTCCCCTCTTACAGAATAATTAGTAATAAGGTTCTGAAAGAGGATCTGAGAGCACCTCGCTAAGAGATAATCTGAGATTTACTACTTCTGGCACCGCAAATATGAGGTAAAGTAGGTTGAATTGGGACAACGCCTAAATTTGGAGAATAAATAGAGTTAAACTCTATCGCACGATATTGAACATGAAAGAAGTAAAGTTTTTTCCTAAGACACCTCGTAGCCTCTCTCTCATAAGTGTGACGCGCTTCACACCCATGAAAGAGACTCTACTTGATGCGGCTTTCAGACACCCCAGGACTCTTGAACTTGATGCTTTGATACCAAGTTTGTCACACCCCGAGGCTATCCACTAGACGTAACATGGGACTCGGGACCATAAGTGCCACACGTTAACCCTTGGTCATAGCATAACATAGGCATACACGAGGAAACATAGCGGAAGCATAAATAGAAAGCTAGGCAACCCAATCCATAAATGATGAAGTCAATAAGAAACATAATCCAAAAGGGAGATTCAAATACTGTCTATGTATGAAAAGCCTCTACATGACATAAGGAGTTGCTAGGACAAGATCCCAGCTAACTTAAAGTACGAAAGTAAACAGCCATAGAGAATACTAAGATCATAATTAGCCCTCGAATAATGAGGACTCACCAACACTGACTGGAATGGCCTGCGGTCTCTAGCCACGTGCCTGAGGGAGGGAACCTGAGTCTGCATCGTACAGAGGATGCAACACAAATATGCGTCAGTACTATAGGATGTACCGAGTATGTGATATATGTATGTGATATGATGAAATATACTTGGAAGCATGCTTAAAACTGAGATCATGTATAATTTGTGATAAAATATGCTTAAAATATCCTTGAAGCTAAAATCATATGATAATAGTAAAATATGTAATGTAATGACTCAATGCAATATCATAAGCTGAAAACATAATCAAATCATAAGTCATAAGTAGTAAGTCTGAAATCTAAAAGCAAAGAGTCAATACAATCTTTTCATGAAAACTAGCTTCTGTGGGAGGTTCTCTTAACCGACATAGACCATGTGAGCTACATGGAATTCGATGTATCCGTCCCATAAAGAGGACCCAATATACCTTGTCAGGGTATAAAGGCATAACTGTAATGTATCTTCCCCATTGAGAGGACCCAATATACCTTGCCAGGTATAAAGGCATAACTGTGGCGTGATCACTGAAACTGATGCCCAACAGAGGGGACTTAGAACTTACGGTGGCAAGTAGTTCTGGGACTTATGGGTACTCTCACCCATTCAACTCGGTGCTAATACTACTCCCAAAACATACATATAGCTCATATAATACTAGGGCATATCTGATGCCAAATCTATTTGAAAAGCATAAGGGTATATCTGATACCATGCAATTCACTTAGCTTAGGTGGACATATCTAGATGCCAAATCTTTCATAAAACATGGGGACGTATCTGATGTCCAAAACTGTTTGAAAAGAAATAAGACATATCGGATGCCATACAATTCAAATTCATAATCTGAAGACTTAGCTTAGCCATAGCTTAAAACATACTTTTCTTTCATAATCATACTTGAAGAATTATGCATGTAATTTTAATAAATACATAAAGGCCATGATATCTAATCATGCCAACTTTTCTTTGAAAACATGCAAATTCATGGATTCATGCTAGAAATCAACTTTCATGCTTGGGCTTTTAAAACCAATGAAGGAATCATAATCAAATCATGAGTAATCAATAAGAAACTATGAATTTAAACGTAGGAACTAATTTCATAAACTTTCCCCAACTTTAGATCAAAACCCTAATTTCATAAGTTCATCAATTGGACAAGGATTTGCCTTAAAATCATGAATAGGAAATCACTTATAAAAATCCATGCAAAACCATCCAATTTAGATTTGGAATCCATAGAAGAATCATGAGCAAACAATATATAAAAGACCCATGAGAATTGGGTAAGAACCCTAATTTAGAAATTCATAATAATCAATTTAGAAGATGGGATTTTGGGCACAAGAGTTAAAGGAACCCATGTTGAATACCCCATAAACCTTGATTGAAGCTTTCCTAACTTGGGACTTGAGGATGGAGACTTGAAGATTGATCCTTAGCTTGAAGCTTGGAGAATGGAGACCCTTTTCTTCTCTTGGAACTTGATTGAGAGGATGGAAGAGAACTTCGGCTAAGTGGGGCTAAAACCCCTTCTAATTTGCCCAAAAGGACTTAACTTAGGAGTTAAAAGAGTGGAAAATTACCAAAATACCCCTGCGAAAAGAATTTAAAAACTTCAGAAAATTTCGTCAAAGGCTTCCACGGACACAAATCACGGCCCGTGGAATGAATCACGGCCCGTGGAATGGAAGTCGTGGTTCCAAGGGACCTTTCAGGGATCTGGACTGATTTCCACGAGTTGGTTTCATGACCCGTGGAACCTTCTCGTGATTTCCAGAAAAAAACTGATTTCCACGAGTTGGTTTCATGACTCGTGGAAACTTCCATGATTCGTGGAACCTTCTCGTGGTTGCTGTTTGTCATTTTGACAGACAGACACCCTGTAGTAAAACATTGATAACTTTTTACTCCAAACTTGTATTAAGGCACAGTTAGTGGCGTTGGAAAGAAGATTCAAAGATTTTTAATTTGGTGGGTACTAGGATACCTAAATCTTTACAATTTAGGAGTTATGATCATTTGAAGTTGACCCTTGAAAAATCTTAGACTAAAACTCAATCGGTAAGGAAGCTTTCAACTCAACTTTGAGCTAGAGATTCTTTATAACCCTAATTCATATCTAATACAACTTTAAAACTTCAGAATAAGTCTTAATACTTAGATACATAGAAAATTTATCTAGTTCGGGTTTAACAACACATGAAGAACGGTTCAGATTTGGCTTAGAATTTCTGGGGTGTTACAATATCTCCTCCTTAGAATCATTCATCCTCGAATGAAGACTTATAAGTTGATAGTGGAGGGGGAAAGGGCTGAAATCCCATCAACTAAGTTTTAAAAGGTGAAGTATTTACGTGATAGCTGATCTCTGGCTGAATTATAAACTGAGCTGAATTCATGAGGCATGTAAGCATACTGAGGGCATGAGAACAACTGATGGTGTATGAGACTGAATGGCCAACATAATAACTGATCTGGAATAAGAGTAGTGTCTCAGCTGAAACTCATAAGGAACGAGCGCATTCTTAAAAATCATAGTTAACTGAAAAGGTCAAACTGAGAGGGGTAACTATACGAGGAAACTATTCTTTTTTAAACTGAACTTACTACCTTGGACTAAACTGAAGGTAGGGCTTTCTAACCTTAGGAATGATTATCGATAGGTCTAAACTGATCTGATATGAAGAGTCTAGTATTCTTGCAAGCTAAAGTTACTGGACCTAAGATATGGGCACCCTGGGCTAGGAGTAAGAAAAGACTATTCTCGCCTTAATCACTACGGTTGACAACTCTTAAGCTTAGAAACACCTTTCAACTACACTAACTCCTCTGAATACTAAGGTCTTAGTCTAACTACCTACTTTCACTATGTTCAAGCCTATCTTGACTAAATCTCTTACATCCAGAATTACCTCCCAAGAATGATATTCCTCCTTATCACGAAAATCAACTAAGCTTGATCTCTAATCAATGGGTCACTAGGCACACAAAGAAAAAGCCCACATGTATTTCATTATGACTTTCAAGCCTATCACTATGATCACTTTATAGTTGTAGCTTATACCATCCAAGACTTCCCCCCCCCCCTTCCTAGCATACCTCGGAGCTGTAACTTGAAGAACTTCTACAAAAAGACATACCAAAAATTCTCATCTAACTATTTCACATGAATAATCCTCACCTAACTTTTCTTCCACGCTTACAACCTACTACTTCCTATCCAGGCTACTTAGCTTTCTCTACTAACAGCTATGAAAACACAAGCCAAGATCACTGAGAGAATAGAATGGGAACATGAGCATCACGAATGAAGGAATACTGATCGGTCTTGACTTATACTTAGTTTGATCTAGCCACTCAAGGTGGGGTTTGAGAAGTCAAGTGAAAAGGGCATGAGTGTCTCACATCCTGGACATACAAAGCATGGTTAGAGTAAGGATATCACAAGCATGAATTATTAGAGAAATTTGGTATGAGCATATACATTATGTAGCATGATTTCATTAGCCATTAAGGCACATCTTGAGAACTGAGTATGTAGATAGTGTGAGACATGAGCTTTCATATATGACAAGTATCATGGTGTAAAGCTGGAATTCATAGAATCATAGAGTAAGATTGGAATTCTGTCTGGAGTAATTTTTGTTTGTTCTGGGAGTTGAGTATGGACGTGAATCTACATGAAGTCCGTGAATTTGAATTAAGAACATGGATGTGGAATACAAGACATTAATGAGGTATTGTAGTGAGGGAAGTATACTTAAGGTGCTAGGATATAAATAAGTCCCTGCATCCCTCCTAACTTCTTTCTTACACCCATTAACATCACTACTCGAGTCTCCAAAATCTGACTGATTCTACATCCCACCATCTCCCCCTTAGATTCATGCTACGTTCTAAGTCTGTGGACCTTTCGCTAACCTATAAATGGAACTATGATCATTTTAATCTAACAAAGCAAACATTACTCTAGGAGTTAATCTGAATATACACCACCTTCTATAGTCTAAGGATCACCCTTACCTAAATATCTTGGCATCAACCTTTATATCTCATATAATGGTTGTACATATCACACTCAATAACTTCCAACCTATCCCTTGCAAAGACATGTCAAGCTTACATGGTTCTAACTCCCAAATCTCTCTCTTTCTACTACCTACCAAATCAAATGCGTTAAAGCCTATACCGAGAGGCTCAAAATTGCCCATCCTTCTCTAAATCACATATATATATATATCATGCCTATACATTCACACTTGCTGCAACTCATCACTTAAACTCTTGCATACACTATACCAAGCCTACCAGAAAATACCACAAAACTATCATTCCTCCATCTAGGCTACCATCCTTCTGACTTCATATTTCTGGCTCTAGGTTTGTTCTACCTACTATAAAAAATGGCCTACAATACAACATTTGTCGGGTGGCAACACTACCCAAGAATCTAGGTACACATTTTCCCCTCTTATAAAATAATTAGTAATAAGGTTCTGAAAGAGGATCTGAGAGCACCTCGCTAAGAGATAATCTGAGATTTACTACTTCTGGCATCGCAAATATGAGGTAAAGCAGGTGGAATTGGGACAACGCCTAAATTTGGAGAATAAATAGAGTTAAACTCTATCGCACGATATTGAACATGAAAGAAGTAAAGTCTTTTCCTAAGACACTTCGTAGCCTCTCTCTCATAAGTGTGGCGCGCTTCACACCCATGAAAGAGACTCTACTTGATGCGGCTTTCAAACACCCTAGGACTCTTGAACTTGATGCTTTGATACCAAGTTTGTCATACCCCGAGGCTATCCCCTAGACGTAACATGGGACTCGGGACCATAAGTGCCACACGTTAACCCTTGGTCATAGCATAACATAGGCATACACGAGGAAACATAGCGGAAGCATAAATAGAAAGCTAGGCAACCCAATCCATAAATGATGAAGTCAATAAGAAACATAATCCAAAAGGGAGATTCAAATACTGTCTATGTATGAAAAGCCTCTACATGACATAAGGAGTTGCTAGGACAAGATCCCAGCTAACTTAAAGTACGAAAGTAAAAAGCCATAGAGAATACTAAGATCATAATTAGCCCTCGAATAATGAGGACTCACCAACACTGACTGGAATGGCCTGCGGTCTCTAGCCACGTGCCTGAGGGAGGGAACCTGAGTCTGCATCGTCCAGAGGATGCAACACAAATATGCGTCAGTACTATAGGATGTACCGAGTATGTGATATATGTATGTGATATGATGAAATATACTTGGAAGCATGCTTAAAACTGAGATCATATATAATTTGTGATAAAATATGCTTAAAATATCCTTGAAGCTAAAATCATATGATAATAGTAAAATATGTAATGTAATGACTCAATGCAATATCATAAGCTGAAAACATAATCAAATCATAAGTCATAAGTAGTAAGTCTGAAATCTAAAAGCAAAGAGTCAATACAATCTTTTCATGAAAACTAGCTTCTGTGGGAGGTTCTATTAACCGACATAGACCATGTGAGCTACATGGAATTTGATGTATCCGTCCCATCGAGAGGACCCAATATACCTTGCCAGGGTATAAAGGCATAACTGTGATGTATCCGCCCCATCGAGAGGACCCAATATACCTTGCCAGGTATAAAGGCATAACTGTGGCGTGATCACTGAAACTGATGCCCAATAGAGGGGACTTAGAACCTACGGTGGCAAGTAGTTCTGGGACTTATGGGTACTCTCACCCATTCAACTCGGTGCTAATACTACTCCCAAAACATACATATAACTCATATAATACTAGGGCATATCTGATGCCAAATCTATTTGAAAAGCATAAGGGTATATCTGATACCATGCAATTCACTTAGCTTAGGTGAACATATCTAGATGCCAAACCTTTCATAAAACATGGGGACGTATCTGATGTCCAAAACTGTTTGAAAAGAAATAAGACATATCGGATGCCATGCAATTCAAGTTCATAATCTGAAGACTTAGCTTAGCCATACCTTAAAACATACTTTTCTTTCATAATCATACTTGACGAATTATGCATGTAATTTCATAAATACATAAAGACCATGATATCTTATAATGTCAACTTTTCTTTGAAAATATGCAAATTCATGGATTCATGCTAGAAATCAACTTTCATGCTTGGGCTTTTAAAACCAATGAAGGAATCATAATCAAATCATGAGTAATCAATATGAAACCATGAATTTAAACATAGGAACTGATTTCATAAACTTTCCCCAACTTTAGATCAAAACCCTAATTTCATAAGTTCATCAATTGGACAAGGATTTGCCTTAAAATCATGAATAGGAAATCACTTATAAAAATCCATGCAAAACCATCCAATTTAGATTTGGAATCCATAGAAGAATCATGAGCAAACAATATATAAAAGACCCATGAGAATTGGGTAAGAACCCTAATTTAGAAATTCATAATAATCAATTTAGAAGATGGGATTTTGGGCACAAGGGTTAAAGGAACCCATGTTGAATACCCCATAAACCTTGATTGAAGCTTTCCTAACTTGGGACTTGAGGATGGAGACTTGAAGATTGATCCTTAGCTTGAAGCTTGGAGAATGGAGACCCTTTTCTTCTCTTGGAACTTGATTGAGAGGATGGAAGAGAACTTCGGCTAAGTGGGGCTAAAACCCCTTCTAATTTGCCCAAAAGGACTTAACTTAGGAGTTAAAAGAGTGGAAAATTACCAAAATACCCCTGTAAAAAGAATTTGAAAACTTTAGAAAATTTTGTCAAAGGCTTCCACAGACACAAATCACGGCCCGTGGAATGAATCACGGCCCGTGAAATAAATCACGGCCCGTGGAATGAATCACGGCCCGTGGAATGGAAGTCGTGGTTCCAAGGTACCTTTCAGGGCTCTGGACTGATTTCCACGAGTTGGTTTCACGACCCATGGAAACTTCTCGTGATTTCCAGCAAAAAAACTGATTTCCACGAGTTGGTTTCACGACTCGTGGAAACTTCCACGATTCGTGGAACCTTCTCGTGGTTGTTGTCTGTTATTTTGACAGACAGACACCCTATAGTAAAACGCTGATAACTTTTTGCTTCAGACTTGTCTTAAGGTACGGTTAGTGGCGTTGGAAAGAAAATTCAAAGATATTTAATTTGGTGGGTACTAGGACATATAACACTTTATATTTTAGGAGTTATTATAGTTTGAATTTGACCCTTGAAAAATCTTACACTAAAACTCAATCGGTAAGAAAGCTTTCAACTCAACTTTGAGCTAGAGGTTCTTTATGAGCCTAATTCATATCTAATACACCTTTAAAACTTCAAAATAAGTCTTAATACTTAGATACATAGAAAATTTATCTAGTTCGGGTTTAACAACACATAAAGAACGGTTCAGATTTGGCTTAGAATTTCTGGGGTGTTACAAAGCCATACCTAGATTTGTTCATGATAGTCTTCATAGATGACATACAGATATACTTGCAGAGTAGTGAGCATGAGCAACACAGAGGAATGTACTCCAAACTTTAAGAGATCATTGGCTTTATGCCAAGTTCTCAAAGTGTGAGTTTTGGCTTGAGTTAATAGCATTCTTAGGATATATGGTGTCTAAAGATGGGATTAGAATGGACCCAGGGAAGATTTCAGTAGTTCATGATTGGCCGAAGCCTACTACTCCTATCGAGGTTCACAGCTTTGTTGGGTTGGCATGGTATTACAGGCGGTTCATTGAGGGATTTTCTTCCATAGCATCACCTTTGACTAGGGTGACTAGGAAGGATGTTCCATTTCAGTGGTCGAATCAGTGTGAGGACAGTTTTCAGAGGCTTAAGGCCTTATTGACTTCAACTCAGGTGTTGAATTTGCCAGTTGAGGGTCAGGGCTTCTCAGTGTATTGTGATGCTTCAGCCGTTGGTCTTGGTTATATGTTTTTGCAGTAGGGTCGTGTGATAGCTTATGTATTGAGATTGCTGAAGGTTCACAAGCGCAACTACCCCACTCATGACTTGGAGTTGGTGGTGGTAGTCTTTGCGCTTAAGATATGGAGGCACTACTTATATGGAGTTCATTATGAGATATTCACTGACCATCGTAGTCTTCAGTACATTATGAGTCAGCGAGAGCTGAACTCAAGGCATAGGAGATGGATAGAGTTACTAAAGGACTATGATTTCACCATTCTATATCATCCGGGCAAAACAAACATGGTAGCAGATGCCTTGAGTCAGAAGGCGGTGAGTATGGGCAGCCTAGCTTCACTTTCAGTTTTTGAGCGACCGCGACCTTAGACATCCAGTCCTTGGCTAACTGTTTGGTAAGGCTTGACTTGTCAGATCCTAGTAGAGTTCTTGCTAGTATTGAGGTTCATTCTACTTTGGTTGGCCAGATTCAGAGTCGTCAGTTTGAGGATCAATGGTTATGTGACATTCGTGATCAGGTTTTTTGGGGTGAGGCTAGTAGGGCTACTTTAGATTCTGATGGTGTTCTGAGGTTTGATAGTAGCTTTTGTGTTTTGAGAGTTGGGGATTTGATTCAGTTGATTCTCCATGAGGCACATCGTTCTAGATATTCCATCCATCCTGGAACAACTATGATGTATAGAGATTTGAGGCAGCTTTACTGGTGGAATGGTATGAAGTGGTACATAGGAGTTTGTATCTTGGTGCTTGAACTGTTAGCAGGTTAAGTTTGAGCACATTAGGCCTGGTAGGTTGATGCAGAGACTTCTTATTCCCGAGTGGAAGTGGGAAGGGATTACTATGGACTTCATAGTTTTGTTTGCCACGTACTTCTAGGGGGTTTGACTCCATTTGGGTTGTTATTGATAGGCTGGCTAAGTATGCACACTTCTTGCCGGTTCATTCTTCCTATAGTGCAGATAGGTTGGCTCAGATTTATCTCTGTGAGGTGGTTCATTTGCATAAGGTCCCAGCTTCTATCATTTTAGACCACGTCACTCAATTCACATCTCAGTTTTGGAGGGCTATTCAATGAGAGTTGGGTACAAAGGTTTAACTTAGTACCACATTCCACCCTCAGATAGATGGCCAGTCTGAGAGGACTATTCAAGTCCTGGAGGACATGTTACGGGCCTGTATTCTTGGCTTTGGAGGTTCATGGGATCAGTATGTGCCTTTGGTGGAGTTTGCTTATAATAACAGTTATCATTAGAGTATTGACATGGCACCTTTTGAGGCTTTGTATGGTAGGCGTTACATACTGCCAGTGGATTGGTTCGATGGGTTAGAGTCCATACCGCAGAGTACAAACTTACTTCATGATTCCTTAGATAGAGTCCGCGTGATTCATGACAGACTTTGGGCATCCCAGAGTAGGCAGAAGAGCTACGCCAATCTTAGACTTCATGCCTTAGAGTTCAGTGTTGGTGACCTAGTATTTCTCTGTGTATCTCCCATGAAGGGCGTGATGAGATTTGGTAGGCGGGGCAAGCTTAGCCCTAGATATATTGGGTCATTTGAGATTCTTCAGAGGGTTGGTAATGTTGCTTATCAGTTAGCCTTACCTCCGATGTTTTCAGCTATGCACCCAGTATTCCATGTATAGATATTGAGGCATTATGTTCTGGATGAGTCTCATATGTTGTAGTGGGATTCAATGCACTTGGATGAGAGTTTGGCTTTTGTTGAGGAGCCAATAGCTATTCTATCCAGAGATGTCAGGAGGTTGAGGTCTAGAGAGATTCTGGTAGTTAAAGTTCAGTGGAGGCATCGTCCAGTCGAGAAGGATACCTGGGAGATGAAGAAAGAGATGCGGTCTCAGTATCCTCAGTTATTTGAGCCTTTAGGTACTCCCTTCTTCTTGACTTTCGCGGATAAAAGTCCTTTTTAGTAGTGGATGATGTAATGACCCTTTTGGTCATTCTCGTATTTTTGCTTTCTTTGTACTATTAGAGCTTGCCTGTAGTGTTCTTTAGTCATTTAAGACTTACTGGGACTGATGGTTTGGTGCTCGGGCCATTCGTTTGGTCTTTATGATTGTTTCCCTATTTTAGAGCTTAAACTTAAGAAATTATTGACTTCGGTCAACATTCTTGGTAAACGTGCTTAGAATCAAATTCTGACAGTTCTGTTATATCCAGAGCATGGATTTAAGTCTAGTTGGACCCTTGGCCGGGGTCTGTGAGCTTTCTATTTAGTTTCATCTTGCTTTTTGTGTTTTCTGGCCAATTGAACTTGGGAGTTTGACTTTGGTCAACATTCAGAGAAAACGACCTCAGATGGAAATTCCGTCAGCATTGTTAGCTCTGGAATGTTGACTTTGGGATAGAGGGACTTTTTTTTTGGGTCTCGAGGCTTTCAGACTCATTTTGGGCCATGGAGTTTCATTTTGGAAAAGTTGGCTTAAAGTTGGTGTTGAGCATGGGGTCCATTTTTTGTTAAATCGACATTCGTTGGGATTTTCATCAATTCTATCGAGTTCGAAATGCTATTTTTAGTTGAATAGCATAATTTGTTTGTGTCCGTGCGACCCTAGATTAATCTCGAGGGTCCATCTGAGCATTTGAACTTAGCTGAGTTTTGCTGGTTCTGGTGTGCCCACATTTGTGGCCCTTGTGTCGCAATTGCAACCACCGCTTTTGTAGTATGGCACCGCATTTGCGGATCCTGTATTTGCGGACTTTCCTCTGCATTTGTGAAGGTCCTATGGTTTGGGGTTTTTCACTTTTGCAAAGATCCATTGCTTTTGTGACGATCACATTTGCGATAGTTTTTCCGCATTTGTGGAGGCATGGGTAAATAGTGACCTCCGCATTTGCAATGAAAAGCTTCACTTTTACAGAGATCACTGACAGTTTTAAATTCAGGTCTACTTCTTCATTTTCATTCTTTAAACAACTCTCCCAAAGGATTTCCTCCATTAAAATTGAACTCCAAACTCCACTCTTCAACTCTGATTATTCCAAAGCTTGGAGCTGGATATATTCCCGATTCATGATCAGTTCCCATCTTCTATTGGTAAGTTTCCTTCGTTAATTCCGTTAGTTTCTTCTCTTTAATTCCCTCTTTAATTTGGAGATTCCATGGGCTATTTTGAGCCCTTCCAACGGTCTAATTCCGCTAAATTTCTGAGCATGTGCTCCTGGAAATGTCAGAATCACTGTAGTGTTTTTCATTTCTAATTTTGAGTTGCGGGGCCCACGGGCCAGCTTTTGGCCCAAATTTCAACTCGACTAAACTTTTAGCAATATGGGTATCGATAGCTTTGTTTTAATGTGTAGATTATGTTCTTGATAGTGTGTTAGGATGTTTGGAGCTTTTCGGAGCAGTTCGAGCTTGGACAACGTCATTCCAGCAGCTTGTCATTAGATGACTGGTAGGTTACATTTTTCTCTACATAGACTCTGCGCATATAGGCTATAATTGTACTATTTAGCATCCTTGGATTATAACGACCGGGTCCGTCGTTATGGGTAAACTTTTCATACCAAGTTTGAGTCAGAAATACTCTGGGTTTGAGAGTTTAAAATTTTAGGCTAGGCTAGCCTCGGCTAGTTTTGGAGCGACATTTGGTCTAGGGAAATCCGGGTGAGGACTGAGTTTTGTATCTTTTAGTGAGCTAGAATTTCCATTAGCTAAGGCATTTAGGAGTTTGGAGGACTTTTTGGAAGTGAATTTGGGTGAGTAGAACTCCCGGTATCGAGGTTGAGGTGAAAGGAGTTATTTCAAAATGTCAGGAAATTAAGGGTGTTGTCAAATAGGCCTTTTTGGGGGACTCTACAACTTGCTGTCCCGTGTCAGCTGCCTTAGCGATTAACACACCGCTATAGCGACCTTCGCTATTATGGAGAAAATACCTCTATAGTGGAAGTCAACATCGGTCTGCACCGCTATAGCAGATGGTTCTGATATGGCGGTACCACTATAGTGGGGCATGGATCGCTATAGCAGAGCATGTTGGGATTTAATGCATAAACTTCCCCAAAACATCCATTTTTCATCAAGGACGTTTTGGGAGAAGGGCAAGGCGATTCTAGACGATTTTCCTCCGTTTTCCATCGTTCTTAGTCCCAAAGGTAAGGATTGTACTCTCTAAACTTTATGTTACCTTTCCTACAGAGTAGAATTGCTAATTAAGGACTTAGGGTAAGATTTTGAATGACCTAGGAATGGTAGAATCCGAGGAAAAAGGGGTTCTACGGTGCTAGAGTTCTTGGGTCTTGTTTTTGTTGATGGATTATGATCATGTGGCCTTAATTCTCTAAAATGTATCCATAAAAATGGTAGTATTAGGTGAATTCATGGTGGTAAATTCTGAGAATGGGTGGGATGATCATAGTTTGGCCGGGGATTGGGATTTTAGCATAATCCGAGTATTTAGGCCAGTGAATTGACTCTAGTTCTTGTATAATTGTTTCTAGACCAAGAACAAGTAAGGGATCTTGATAAGGGGAAAGCTCCGGTTCAATAGAGCTTTGAGTAACTCGAGGTAGGTGATGGTTATTGATTTCCGTTATGCATTGTATGTTTGTATGCTTTTGCTTAAGTATTGTATGAGCTGCATACTTAGGGAATAGTTATGAATGTGTAAATGTCCGGATAACAGTATGATAAAATGAACTGGGTATTATTGCTTGTTGGTTTACAAGTGTGTTTTGTTTATTATTTGTGGCTTTTGGTTTCTTGTGTGACATTCGGTTGGCTCGGGTACCATGCATTGTATGGGATAACAAATGGTTAGTTCGGGTACCATGCCTGGTATGGGATAACAAATGGTTGGCTCGGGTACCATGCCAGGTACGAGAATTATAAATGGTTGGTTCGAATGCCACGCCTGGTATGAGTTTATTTATCGAATTTGTGGTATTCTTTCGATGGAACCATAAGTTGACCGGGTTGTGTTTTTTGAACTATGACATTTGCATATGGTCCATGAGAGTCTGGGTTATTATATTAGTCTGTGTTTGGTCTTGGTGTAGACTTGGTTGCATGTGTAATGCTTAAGTGCTGTTAGGGGGATCCCGAGGTGGGTCCGGACTATGTAAAAAGAGATATATGTAAGTTATTATCATTGGACGTTGTCAATTGTTTGTGAAGTGGAAGCTAGGGAGAGACTTGTATCCTAGATATATTTGTTGGCTTGTTCATATGTTTCCTGTGCATTACTTGGCTTTAGTTACTGTTCATATTTTGCTTATTTGGAACTGGCTGATGATCCTACCAGTACACGGTGGTTGTGTACTGATTCTGCACTTGCATTTATTTTTGTGAGTACAAGCAATCTTCCGGCTGCTGATGCGTGACCTCACTTATAGTCCCAGCATTTCTAGACATCAAGGGTGAGCTGTTTCAGTTGAGCTACCTAGGTCTCTTTCTTTTAGTTATTGCCCCCTTATTTCGGGCTTAGAATCTTATTTATTTGGGGTTGCATCCCCGTATTCTAGACATTGGTAGATTGTTTTGGTACGATGACTTTCAGGTTTTAGGGTGGAATTTCTGTAGGCTTTTATTTCTTTATAATAATACTTTAAGACTTGAATGCTAGTTAACCTTATGCACTGGTTTGAAGGTGCTAGGTTATACTAAGTATTGGTTTATGTTGGTTCGCTCATCCGCGGGTTGGGTGGGTGCCACTCATGGTGGGGTTGGGTCATAAAAAAGATGGTATCAGAGCCCTAGGTTCGTTGATCTTGTCGTACCAAAATGAGTCTAGTAGAGTCTTGCGGAATGGTATGTAGATGTCTGTACTTTTCTTCGATAGGCTATAGGACTTTAGGCAACTATATCTTCTTCCTTCCTTCGTGCTATAACTTGATTCCAATTGGTATCTGGTGATACAAATTGGTATCTGACTCTTTCACTCTTCTATTCGCAGATAGTTAATATGAGGAACAACAGAGCGAGACCAGTGGTCCTAGCAGCAGGACTGACTATCATAGGTAGAGAAAGGGGCAGGGGCAGGGGCCAATGTAGAGCAACACCCGCCAGGGGTGGAGCTCAGGCAAATGTAGGAGCACGAGAGGCAACCCCTCCCCCACCCCAAGACTAGGTTGAAGATGAAGTCGAGGTTGCTATTGAGGAGGGTGGGGAGAAGGCGTAGGTGGCACCGGCTGGAGGTGCAGGCCTTCCCCCTATCACGCCCGAAGCATTTCAGTAGGTATGGAGCTTTTTGAGTGGGCTGGTTGGTGCTGGGGCCAATCACACAGGTACGACAGATCAGGTTCCGGCTGCTCAGCCAGTGGCTACTACAACTCCTAGAATGGATGCAGCGTCGGGCACAAGCAACTTTTTTTGACCACTGCTGGGTTCAGTTATGACAGGGAATGAGCACGAGATGCTGACAAAGTTTTTCAAGATGAAACCTCCTACGTTTCAGGGTACTAAGAAGGAAGATGCCTATGAGTTCATATTGGATTGTTATGAGAGGCTGCACAAGCTGGACATTGTGCAACAACATGGGGTTGAGTTCGTCACTTTTCAGCTGCAGGGTGATGCTAAGTAGTGGTGGAGGTCTCATGTGGAATGTCGACCATCGACCTTGCCTTCATTGGCTTGGGAGCAGTTTCATGCTCTCTTCCTAGAGAAGTATGTACCTCATACTTTGAGAGATCGCAAAAAGGATGAATTCCTGGCTCTTAAATAGGGTAGCATGTCGGTCTCCGCTTATGAGGTTGTTTCATGCCTTGTCTCATTTTGCTACACAATTGTTGGGTAGCAAAGAGGAGAGGGTTCAATTGTTTGTGAAGGGTCTGAACACTGATTTGCAGTTGTTATCTGTGCACATGACTTCAGTAGGGAAAAGTTTTAATGAGGTCACCGATTATTTGAAGAAGTTAAAAGGGGGCAAGCAAGTTGGGCAGGCTAAACTGTCAGCCAAGAAGCCTCGGAATGATGGAAATTTCAGTTGTTTGTACTCCAGGGGCCATATTTAGCAGGTATACTCAGCCCCTCCTATTCTGTCAGCTCTGCCAGCTGCTACAGGTGGTCGTCCAGGAGCTAATCAACAGTTCTCAGCTCTTAGAGGCTAGTGAGCTTCTTACACATCTGCCAGCAGGCCTACACTTGATTGCGGTTGTTTCCATTATGGTGATCTGGGCCACTTTAAGAGGGAGTGACCTTATAGACAGACTGGTAAGTAGGCTCAGCAGCAGTCCAAGGCTATGGTCCCAGCATGTAGAGGTGGTCATGCTTGAGGTCGTCTATAGGGTAGGTGAGGTAACTTTCAGGGAGATCGGAGAGATAGAGGTAATAGTGGTGCGGGCAAGGGTGTGATGCACCCAGCCAAGAAAGTTGCCTGAATTAATGACCGGGCTCACTGCTATGCATTTCCAGGGAGATATGAGATGAAGGCGTCAGACGTGGTGATCGCAGTTACAATTCTTGCCTGTGATAGGATGGCGACTGTACTATTTGACCCAGGATCTACTTACTCTTATGTGTCTATGAACTTTGTTTTGGGTCAGGATTTGATATGTGATGTCCTTGATTCCCCTATCTATGTGTCTAACCCGGTTAGAGAGTCAGTGATTGTGACTCATGTTTATCATACTTGTTCGATGATGTTTGTAGGGTTGCAGACTTGGGTAGACTTGGTAATTCTATATATGGTAGACTTCGATGTTATTTTGGGAATGAACTGGTTGTATCCTTATTATGCTGTGTTGAATTGTAACACCAAGACTATGGCTCTAAAAATTCCGGGTAAGGATAGACTAGAGTGGGAGGGTGTGTACATGCCTAAGATGGCTAAGATCATATCATTTGTTTGGGCTAGGAAACTAGTGGGAAGAGGGTGTTTGTCCTTTTTGGATCATCTACAGGATGATAGTATGGAGTCCCCATCTATTGAGTCAGTCCCGGTTGTTTCTGAAGGTTTTCTAGTAAATTTGCCTAGTATGCCTTCAGACAGGGATACCAATTTTTGTATTGACTTGGACCCGAGCACTTACCCAATTTCTATTCTTCCATACCGTATGGCTCTGACAGAGTTAAGGGAACTTAAGACTCAGCTCCAGGAACTCTTAGATAAGGGTTTTATCCATCCCAGTGCTTCACCTTGGGGTGCTCCAGTATTGTTTATGAAAAAGAAAGATGGTAGTATGCGGATGTGCATAGACTACAGGCAGTTGAATAAGGTTACCATTCGAAATTAGTACCCTCTACCCCGTATAGATGATCTTTTTGACCAGTTACAAGGTGCATCTGTGTTCTCAAAAATTTACTTAAGATCAGGGTACCACCAGTTAAAGATTAGTCCCGAGGACATTCCTCAGACTTCTTTTCAAACTCGGTATGGGCACTACGAGTTTCTAGTGATGTAATTTGGGTTGACAAATGCGTCGGCAACATTCATTAGTTTGATGAATGGGGTGTTTAAGTCTTATTTGGATTCTTTTGTCATTGTATTTATTGATGACATTCTGATCTACTCTAAGAGTAGGGAGGAACATGCAGAACATCTCCGTATTGTGTTAGAAATATTGAGGTGCCAGAAACTTTATGCGAATTTCTACAAGTGTGAATTTTGGTTGACTTTGGTAGCCTTCTTAGGGCATGTGGTGTCAGAAAAGGGGGTGATGGTAGATCCCCGAAAGATTGAGGCAGTCAAGGGTTGGGTCCGGCCTAGCTCTGTGACTGAGATGAGGAGTTTTGTGGGGCTTGTAGGTTACCACCGTAGTTTGTCAAGGATTTTGTGTCCATTGCTACACACTTGACAAGGTTGAATCAGAAAGATGTACCATTTGTGTGGTCCGACAAGTGTGAGGAGAGCTTCCAAAAGTTCAAAACACTTCTTACCACGACTCCCATCCTTTTATTGCCGGGTGAAGGTAAGGATTTTGTTATACACTGTGATGCTTCACATTTGGGTTTGGGTGCTGTGTTGATGCAGGAGAGGAATATGATAGCATATTCTTCTAGGCAATTGAAGGTTCATGAGAGGAATTACCCAACCCATGACTTGGAGTTGGCAGCGGTGGTGTTTGCTCTAAAAATTTGGAGACATTATCTTTATGGTGTCAAGTGTGAGGTGTTCACTGATCATCGCAGTCGCAACATGTTTTTACTCAGAAGGACTTGAATCTAAGACAGAAGAGGTGGATGGAGTTGTTGAAGGATTATGATGTGACCATCCAGTACCATCCGGGTAAGGCTAATGTGGTGGCAGACACATTGAGCCGGAAGACAGTCAGCATGGGCAGTTTGGCCTGTTTGGAGGTGTCCAAATGACCATTGGCAAGGGAGCTTCAGGCTTTAAAATCTAAGTTCATGCACTTGGGTATCTCAAAACAGGATGGAGTGTTGGCCCGTATTGAGGTGAAATCCACATTTATAGAGGAGATAAAAGGCCAAGCAATTTCAGGATTTGCAGTTGAGCAAGCTTCAGAGTAAGGTCATATCCGAAGAGTCCAGGGATGCCACATTGGACTTTAGCGGGGTGTTGAATTTCAGAGGGAGGATCTGTGTCCCTCAGGTTAATAACATAATTCAAAAGGTATTGGCAGAGGCTCATGGTTTGCGGTACTCAATTCATCCGGGCATAACCAAGATGTATAGGAATTTGAAACAACTTTATTGGTCGTCTGGGATGAAACGGGACATAGTTGAATTCATGTCCAAATGTCAGAACTATCAGCAGGTCAAATATTAGCACCAAAGGCCTACAAGACTACTTCAGAAGATGACCACTACCGAGTGGAAGTGGGAAATGACAGCCATGTACTTCGCAGTGGGTCTTCCAAGGACCTTGGGAAAGTATGACTCGATTTGGGTCATTATAGAAAGGATGACCAAGTTAACTCATTTTATTTTTGTCAGGGTGGACTATAATTTGCAGCAGTTGGCTAAGATTTATGTGAAGGAGATTGTGAGACTACATGGGGTACCACTGTCTATCATTTTAGACAGGGGTACGCAGTTTACCTCTAAGTTCTAATGTAAGTTACATGAGGAGTTGAACACTCAACTCACTTTCAGCATAGCTTTCCATCCTCAGACTGAAGGTCAGTCGGAGAGGACAATCCAGGTATTAGAAGACATGCTGAGAGCATGTGTGATTGACTTTGGAGGTCATTGGGACCAGTTCCTACCATTGTATGAGTTCTCATACAACAACAACTACCACTCCAGTATCGACATGGCACCATTCGAGGAACTGTATGGTAGGGAATCTTGATCACCCATAGGGTGGTTTGAGGTAGGTGATATGAAGCCTCTGGGTGTAGACTTGGTAAGGGAAGCGCAGGGAAAAGTAAGAAGCATTCAGGCCAAGTTGCTAGCAGCCCGGAGCAGGCAGAAGGAATATACAGATCGCAAGGTAAGGGACATAGACTTTCAGGTTGGTGAACATGTATTATTGAAAGTGTCGCCAATGAAAGGGGTTATACATTTCGGTAAGAAGGGCAAGCTCAGCCCCCGGTTTATTGGTCCATTTGAAGTCCTCAAAATTATAGGGCCAGTGGCTTACAAGTTAG
The DNA here is from genome assembly GCA_003996215.1 of Jaltomata sinuosa. Classification (NCBI taxonomy): domain Eukaryota; kingdom Viridiplantae; phylum Streptophyta; class Magnoliopsida; order Solanales; family Solanaceae; genus Jaltomata; species Jaltomata sinuosa. The sequence continues at coordinate 26,807 of QJPP01007242.1, forward strand.
CACTACCGCCTAGTTTGTCCGGTGTTCATCCAGTCTTCCATGTATCTATGTTAAAGCGGTACCATGAGGATAGAGATTACATCATCAAGTGGGATAAAGTATTACTAGATAAGGACTTTCGCTATGAAGAGGAACCAATTGTGATTCTTGATCGGGATGTCCGAAAGTTAAGGACAAAAGAGATCAAATCGGTGAAAGTTCAGTGGAAGTATCGTTCGGTTGAGGAATTCACTTAGAAAACTGAGAAGGACATGGGGGACAAGTACCCTCACTTGTTTGAGGATTCAAGTACTACACTTTCCTTTCTTTATTTTTGTACTTTTGGGTTTGATTGTTCGGGGACAAACAATGGGTAAATTTATATCTGTTGTAATGACCAAGTTCATCATTACGGGTAAACTTGTTGTGCGAAGTTCGAGTCAGAAATACTCTGGGTTTGGGAGTTGAAAATTATGGGCTATGCTAGCCTCGGCCAGTTTTGGAGCGAGGTATAGTCTAGGGCAATTCGGGATTGAGTTTTGTTTCTTGTAGTGAGCTAGAATTTCCATTAGCTAAGGCATAGAGGAGTCCCGAGGACTTTTTGGAAGTGAATTTGGATGAGTAGAACTCCCGGTATCGAGGTTGACATAAAGGGGTTATTCCAGAACGTTAGGAAATTAAGGGTGTTATAAAATAGGCATTTTTGGGGGACTTTACGACTTTCTATCCTGTGTCAACCACCCTAGTGGTTGACACACCGCTGTAGCAACCTCCACTATAGTGGAGAAAATACCGCTATAGAGGAGGTCAACGTCGGTCAACACCACTATAGCAGATGGTTCCGCTACAGCGGTACCGCTATAGCAAAGCATAGACCGATATAGTGGAGTGTTTTGGGATTTAATGCAGAAACTTTCCCAAAATGTTTAGTTTTCATCAAGGATGTTTTGGGAGAAGGGCAAGGCGATTCTAGGTGATTTTCCTCCATTTTCCATTGTTCTTCGTCCCAAAGGTAAGGACTGTACTCCCTAAAATTTATGTTACCTTTCCTACAGAGTAGAATTGCTAATTAGGGACTTGGGGGGAGATTTTGAATGACTTAGGAATGGTAGAATCTGGAGAAAAAGGGGATTCTAGGGTACTAGAGTTCTCAGGTCTTCTTTTTGTTGATGGATTATGATTATGTGGCCTTAATTCTCTAAAATGTATCCATAAAAATGGTAGTATTAGGTGAATTAATAATGGGAAAGCCCGGGAATGGGTGGGATGATCATAGTTTGGCTTGGGGATTGGGATTTTTGCATAATTCAGGTATTTAGGCCAGTGAATTGACTCTAGTTCTTGTATAATTGTTTCTAGACCAAGAACAAGCAAGGGATCCTGAGAAGGGGAAAGCTCCAGTTCAATACAACTTTAAGTAACTCGAGGTAGGTGATGGTTATTAATTTTCTTTATGTATTGTATGTTCGTGTGCTTTTACTTAAGTATTGTATGAGCTACATTCTTAGGGAATAGTTATGAATGTCTAAATGTCCGGATAGCAGTCTGGTAAAATGAACTGGGTGTTATTGCTTGTTTCTTTACAAGTGTGTTTTGTTCATTGTTTGTGACTGTTGGTTTCCTATGTGACATTCAGTCAGCTCGGGTACCACGCCTGGTACGGGATAACAAATGGTTGGCTTGAGTACCACGCCTGGTATGGGATAAAAAATGTTTGGATCGGGTACCATGCCTGATACGGGAATTATAAATGGTTAGCTCGGGTACCACGCCTTGTACGGGTTTGTTTATTGAATTTGTTGTATTCTTTTGATGGTTCCATGAGTGGATCGAGTTGTGTTTCTTGAACTATGACATTTGCATATGGTCCATGAGAGGCTGGGTTATTATATTGGTATGTGTTTGGTCTTGGTGTAGACCAGGTTGCATGTGTAACACTTAGGTGCTGTTAGAGGGATCCCAGGGTGGGTCCGAACTATGTAAAAAGAGATATATGTAAGTTATTATCATTGAATGTTGTCAATTGCTTGTGAAGTGGATTACATGTGGGGGATAAGCTAGGGAGAGACTTGTAGCCTAGATATATTTATTGGCTTGTTCACATGTTTCTTGTGCATTACTTGGCTTTAGTTACTTTTCATATTCTGCTTATTTGGAACTGGCTGATGATCCTATTAGTACACGGTGGTTGTGTACTGATTCTGCACTTACGTTTCTTTTTGTGAGCACAAGCAATCTTTCGGCGGTTGATGCGTGACCTCACTTGTAGTCCCAGCATTTCCAAACATCAAGGGTAAGTTGTTTCAGTCGAGCTACTTTGGTCTCTTTCTCTTAGTTATATCCCACTTATTTCGGGCTTAAACTCTTATTTATTTGGGGTTGCATCCCCGTATTCTAGACATTTGTAGATTGTTTTGGTACGATGACTTTTAGGTTTTAGGATGGAATTTCTGAAGGCTTTTATTTTTTATAATAGTATTTTTAGACTTGAATGCTAGTTTACCTTATGCACTAGTTTTAAGATGCTAAGTTATACTAAGTGTTAGTTTATGTTGGTTCTCTCATCCTAGGGTTGGGAGGGTGCCACTCACAATGGAGTTGGGTCGTGATAATTGAGTTTACTAGTGTGGCACCCCAGACCTTGTCCATTTTCTTCCTGTTCGTCTTATTTCTCGCATTTGTTTTAGTATTTGATCATATTGTGTAGTGCCACCCCTTGTGGCCCTGTGCGGCCATGTAATTGCCTTTGGACCATATATGGTGGGTTACTATGGAATATTCGTGAGTCCCAAATATTGGATTATGATTTTAGGCTGATTATATATGTTGTAGAATGAATTGAGCCTGTGCAGGGTCGATAGGTTGATTGTGAGCCGTCAGGCTACTGATTGTGTTTGAGCACACCATTATCATTCATATAAAGAATTTTTCTACATTATTTATTACTACTTAGGCTGCGGGCCTAACTATCATTATTTTCTAAACCTTGCATGTCCCCGAGGGCCCATTTTCAGTATAATTGATTATAAAAGGATTTGAAACTGATTTTATGAATGTTCTTGGAGTAAACTGATTTTAGTTCTTGGAGCCAAGCGCTAGACTTATTTTACTATGGATTTAGACCCGATTATGCTCTGAGCATCCTTTATTGGGATTTTGAGACTTGACTTACTGATTTAGACCCAGATAGATTCTAGGCACTCACTTTGAGATTTTGATTACTGATTTAGACCCAGATACAATACGTGCAGTTATAGTTAAGATTCTGAGGTTTAGTATGTGGTCGAGGACCTCCATGGACCTTGCCTATTCGAACCAGGGGCTACGTGCTGCGAGTGTCAGAGGAGGGATATATGGTGTAGTTGAGGTATACGGGAGACTCCTTCCATGGATCCTACCTACTAAGCATATAGGCGCCGAAGGAGGTACATACAATACTACTGTCACACCTAGTTCCACCATATCATATCATATCATATCATATCATATCATATCATATCATATCATATCATATCATATCATATCATATCATATCATATCATATCATATCATATCATATCATATCATATCATATCATATCATATCATATCATATCATATCATTCATCTTGTGTTCGATTCCACCCTTATTTGCTATTTGTTGAGTGTACGCTCCAGTAGTATGGGATGCCGAAGGATTTGTTTTCACTTGTATGTGTTCCTCGGGTGTATGGGCACCCATTAGGACTGTAGGTAGATTCGTTATTCGATCCTATTGTTGTACTGATTCATTTTACAGATACTTCTGGGTTATTGTTCGACTATTCTTATCCTGAGAGTTGTTTTATTAGCATGATTTCGCTAGTAGTATTGTATTTCAACCATGAACATGTTTCTTTCCGTTCCTTCCTTCCATTTTACTTGAGGGTACTGGTATACCGCCATTCTTCTTAAACTCTTTTTTTATATATTGTTGTTGCAAGGATTTAGGTGCGTCCTCCTTTTCTTCACCTGTGTTCTGTGTTATATATATCTTCTGTGGCTAGCATAGTATGCTTGTATTCTCTCGTATTCTATTTGTGCTAGTTTTCGTGTGTTGTTCTCTATTAGCTTCTGTGACTACTTTCTTCTTATCTGCTTTATAGTGCTTTTATATCTTATATGCGCTCAATCGGCCTATGATGCCTACTGGGTACCCGTTGCTTTGCAATTGGTGCTTATACTACACTTCTGCATCTTCCTGGTGTAGATCCTAGTGTGAACTCTCGCCGTTGATCACATGGAGACTCGTGCAGTGCTTCCAGATATTCGAGACTTAGGGTGAGCTCCTAGAGATCGGGGCTTAGCTTTTATTTCTTCTTTTGTACCATGTACTCTTTTGCTATTCAAAGACGGTTGTATATTCTATTTTGTACCCTCGAGTACTCTGTATATTTAGTAGAGGCTCTTACACTATTATACCAGGTCATGGGATGATTTGGCTTCCTTTGTATATATTCCAGTTGTTATATTTCTTTACTTTCTCTCTTGCTTCCGCTTATATATTGCTTCTTATGCGTGTTTAGCTAGCTAGTAGCCCATTACTAACCATTCGTTGTAGGTACCATCATGACCTGAGAAATCGAGTTGTGATAATAATTTAAATAAAAAATTAATTAAATTTATAAAAAATATTAATTTAATTAAAAAAATAAAAAAATAAAAAATTATTTAGAGAAAATAGTCAAATTCTCTCCCCCTCCCTCTAATCTATTACTAAATTTTCAACTATGCACTTCAACTTCACGGGGGTCTTATTACCCCCCTGAACTGCTTAAACAGAAGTTATTATACCTTTAAAAAGCCACAACAACATCTATGTTGACCGGTGAAACTCATGAATTTGACACTGAATTTTTTTTTTTTTTTAATTGTTCTTTACCCTTTTCTCCTATATTCTCACCATTTCTGCTAATATTAAAAGTACTTTCACCATTTTCACTATCACTACAGACACAAAAAATTTCATCAATCACCCCAGCATCACCCCCTTTCCTAGCATCAATACTATCAAATTCTAATTTTTTGACATATCGATAAACCCAAGTTTAATCATTGGTGAATCAGTCATCCATCAGTATTGCCAGCGATGAAAATAATAATTTTGTGGTTTTTATCGATAACCCAAAATTCACATCTGGATTTTCATTTTCATTCTCAAAATCACATCTGGATTTCGTTGAAAACTCAGAATTCTTTATGAGTTTAAATTAAAATTACTAAATTGAGGCTCCGAAGAATCAAAATAAGAATTTACCAACCCAATTAACCTTATGAGTTGGCATGTAAAAGAATGATTAGCAACTCCAATAATATCAATAAAAAGTTGTTTTTTTTTTTTAATTACGTGCACAAATTGAAGAATTAAAATTTAAGAATCAAGAGAAATCCTAAAATTTCATGGTGAATTTGGTGGAGATGGTAATGGGCGTCGTCGTCTTAAGGTTGGTGGGTGATGAAAATAGTATATTTTTTATTTTAATTTGTCAATTGGATCTTCTATAAAGTAGTAGAAAGTTAAAGAAAAATAATTTAATTTCTATTGATTAGCAGATGCAAAAAGTGAGTTTTAAAGATAGAATCTTGTTATTTTAATTTGGGGAAGAAGTTTAGAATGAAATATATTTAAGTATGAAGGAGATGATGATTGACGATAATTTTTGAGATTGTAAAAATATGATGGAGGAAGAAGAGACAATCATAAGAGGAGGCGGGGGATTGGGGATTTTGGAGCTTTGATCTATGGTGCTATGAGTTAAGAAGAAAGAAATATTAAAAATAAAATTTTAACATTTAGTTTTGATGCTCACTCTCTTTGCCACGTAAGCATTTTGAGAGATAATAATTTCAGTTTTAAACAGTTCACGAGGGTGATAGGACGCCCGTAAAGTTGAAGTGTGTAGTGAAAATTCGATAATAAATTAGAGGACCATTTGACTATTTTTTTTAATTATTTATGTTCGTTTGTGATGGTGGAGATGGTTGGTAGTGATGGTGGTGGTGATAATAGTTTGTGTTAGTGGCTAGTAATACTGGGTGGTGATAGTTATGAGGGTGGAGGTAGTTGATGATAGTGACTGTCATGATAGTGACAATTGGTAGTGGTGATAGTAATTATGATGGTGAAGTTGGTTGATATTAGTAGTTGATGGTGTTAATAGTGATGGTTGAAGAATGTGTGGTGAACGATGTGTTGGTGGTATTGGCAGCAGTGCTAGTTGTGATGGTGCAGGTGGTTGGTCTAGAAATTGATTGCGGTGGTGGTAGTATCTGTTAGTGGTGGTAAAGGTAGCAGCGGTAGTGACGACAATGGTGATGATGGATGAAGAATTTGTGATGATAATTCGTGGCATGCTAGTTGTGATAGTGGAGTTGATTGAAAATAGAAATTGATCGTAGTGGTTGATAGTGATAGTGGAAATATCGGTGATGATAATGACAACAATGATAATGATAATGTATATAATTATAATGATAGAGATAGTCGGTGTAGTAGTGATTTATAATAGTGGTTGACAATGATGGTGGTTGACCGTGGTAAGTATGATGTCATAGGTGATTGATGGTTGATGACGATAATGGTGATTGACAATGATGGTGACGATTGTATGGTAGAGGTGGTTGTAGTGGTGACTGGTGATTGTGGATAAAGTAATATGAATATTATTCACACAAAAATATCTCTTAATGATAGTAAGACTTTATTCAAGATCTTAAAGATTAAAACCTATTCAAATCAATTAAGTACTTAAATATTATTAAAAATAAATACACTTAATGACTTAAGGTCTGAGTTATTCAAATTCAAACCTCCATTAAGTGTAAATAAGTGAGGCCTAAGTCTCTTTACGATTAAATTACGTAATTATAATTCAACTACTAAAGTGTTAGGACATCAAATTTGCATATTATTCTAATTTGTTGGCTTTTTATAATTTTATGCATTCTTTTTTAAATAACATATATATATATATATATATATATATATATATATATATATATATATATATATATTGAGCAAGATAAAATGAAGCAACACAATATATAATATGCTTAGATTGTATATATATTAGAGATCATATTTACTATTACTAAGATTTTTACTAAAGTATGATCAAGTGTGCTTCGATAATATACATGTTCGGTATTTGTCTAACCTCTTATTATTGATAGATTTCACATTAAAATTAAAGGTGCTTTAGAACTAATTTATAATAATTGATATAAGTAGTTTTTGTTTATCTGAAATTGGTAGAGATGGAGTTTGTCAACATGATTCAAGGACATGTAGGTTAAAATGATCAAATGATAATATTTTTTACGTTAAATTGCTAAATAGTAATAACACAATGAGATAAACTAGAATAGTAAATAGAGTGAAAAAATAAAGTAAAGTAAAAAATTTCTTATTGAAGTGTCTCCAGGGTAGTTGTCTGACAACGTCTAGGGAATATAATAGCTTTGTGATTCAAGAGCTTGAGAGCTTGAAAGAAACAATGAAGCAAAAGTAATAGTCTTAGTGATAAAAAAATCAGATGCCTTACAAATGAGGAAAAGAGATATTTTTATAACCTAACTCTAAAAAACATCTTTCGTATTGTACGCTCCTTCTAGATGATCAGTATATGCACGATTCCATCATTGTGTACGCGATTGAGAGTTTGCATAAGAAAATTTTAAATTCTTTGAGAACGATTATACTTTGAACTTATCTTGATCGATCGAGATCTTACACATGGCATGTTTTACAAGAGTTAGACGGGCTTGCACCACAATTGTGATCCTTTCATTCAATAAGATCAACCTTACCGATCATGCTCAAGCATCAAAATTGGTGTAGTCTTTGCTGAATCACATTTAATTTATCTTTATTTTTTACGTGTCACCTCCTAGTTGTAAAGCGGAAGAAGGGGATAATGGGCCTCACTAGCAGCCCGCATTTTCGTCCACTTTTCTAGTTTAATTTTTACTCGATACATATAGTCCCTCACTTTTTGAGTATCAATTGAATTAATCCCGAAAAGTGAAAGAGTTCCTCCATTCTAGCAGAAAATCAGATGAAAAGACCTACTTGACATGCACTCTCTTGCATTTAATATTCTAGACACGTGTTATCCTCAGAGTGAATGAGCCCAAGCATTAGTATCAAGGTAATGACATATTTTGACCTTTTCAAAATTGATGTAAGCCTCTTTACGTGTCATCCTCCAAGCAAAATTTTATTGAAATTTGGATTAGTCGACAATATTGTCAAGTCGCTGAATGTTTATTGTGATAATTCACATCAATTTTTTTTGCTAAAAATAACAAATATTCAAAAGGTTCTAAGTATTATATAGAATTGAAATACCATATTGTTAAAGACAAAATACAGAAACGTAAAGTGTCAATTGAACATATTAGTACAAAATTTATGATTGATGATCCTTTGACGAAAGAATACCATCCAAATTTTTTATAAAAGATGTTTTGAAGCTAATAGCAATGAATGACCTCATGCAAGGACTTTATTATGTTATGCAATTGACACTTGAGCTCACATTATGTATATATTTCTGTTGTTACTTATTTTCTTTTGTGTACATAACATTGAGAATGGTGATGACAAGTTTTGACTTATATCAAGATATTTTAAGTATTATTGTTGGATCAATATTGTGTTTCTTAATGTCCGATCCGAAATTGGGCATTACTGACACCTACATAACCCCCCATTAGGCAAGCTAACCTAACAATGCGAAAGACGGTAAAAGCAAATAAAGTAAGAATAGCGAAAGGTATAAATAAGAGAGACAGGGCGAATAGCATATATATACATACCAACAATAGCAATATACAAAAGATGGACCTAAAGTGATCGAGAACGACAAAACATACACTAGAACCAACCCGGACCTGGTGTCACTAGTACAAGAGCGACTAAAGTACGAAGTTCCTATACAGCAGAATCTGTCTATTCAAAATGTAACATATACATAGGAATATAAGATGGAAAGCATGTAAAGTCTCCAAGGCGCCGGGAGCTCACCACGATCTGAATAGCAGCTGGCCTCGAACGATAAGTAGATCGACAAGGGTGGCTCGTACTAAGTACTGCATCAAAAAAAGATGCAGAGTATAGTATGAGTACCAAGACAACGAGTACCCACTAGGCATCATAGGCCGACCGAACACAGAAAGATAATATAGAAAAATAAATTACAGAAAAGTACACAAAATACAGGGATCTACCTAACTCTAGTTATAAAATCAAAAACAGAAATAACCGAACCAACAAGAGAACAACAATAATAAAATCAATACAAGCAATCAATAATCAAAGTACACTCAAGTCAATGCAATACTATGGGATATGATGTGATGTATGACTGTATAATAGTATAAACTCGGAATACCGCGTTGTGCACCCGGAATATCGCATCGGACTATGCATATAGGAAATAAAAATCCAGAATAACGCATGGGGGATCCGAAATACCACATCGGACTATGAGTATATATATGTAGAAAATAAGACCCGGAATAACACATCGGGTATCTGAAATACCACATCAGACTATGAGTATATATATTTGAAAATAGAGGAGAAAAGGTCCGAGGATGTCCCTTGGACCGGCATAAAATTAGTACTTTTCCTTTTCTTTTCAAAATCAGTAGTAAACTCAGACAACTCTTCAAACATAAAAAAACCACAGTAACCATAATAACTCTCCAGTTTTTAAACCAAAAGCCTTGAAAAATCTTTCTTTTCTATATCGATAGTATGCAATGCAGTATGAGCATGAAGTATCCATAATCAGAGAAAGTAGCACACCACAAGGCAAACAGGGCAAAAATACCCTTCAAAATAAGAGAACTGACCTGGAATCTCCGTCCAAATCCAAGTTATGGCCTCGGGCACACAGTTACACACAACCAACAATTAAAGTGAAAACAACAGAAAATAAATATGGAGACCACTACAAGCATCTACTCTAACTCTAAAACCACCTAAAACATACTAAGGATTCTATGCTAGGCATAACAATACTACAAGCTCCTAACTAAGGATAGAATGAATAATTCTAATCTATAATCCGAAATGGCCAAAATAATATAAGTCACAAGATTTAAGCCTAAGATTACCTAAAGTCCAACTTAACATTTCAATAACATATAAATATATAAAATCTAACTAAACTCAATCTAGAAAGTAAACTGTAATCTACCTGTCGTCTGACGACTAGCTGCGGGTTAAATTTGGGTCAAAAGTGAGCCCGTGGGCCTCGCAACCCGAAACCAAAAACAAAAATTATCATGATGTTTCCAGCCTTGTCAGGAGTGCATGCTAAAAAATTGAGCATGATTTGTGAAGGATAAAGGGCTGAACAGCCCCAACGAAGCCAAGGGAAAAAAATAAATCAAAGAGGAACTTAGCAGAATTAAAGAGGAAAACTCACCAATTTTATGATAAGGGCAAGGAATATACCACCCCAGCACCTAGGATGATTCCACACAGAAAATTGACCTTAGAGCTCTTCAACCATGGAAGAAAAGTGGATGAAAATGAACAAGAAATGAAGAAGGAGAAATATTTATACTACCAGGAATTTGTTCATCGTTATCTCGAGAAAAACCCTCGAGATCGCGATGAAAAAACTGGCCAACTCATCATGATCGCGAAGGTCAGCCTTCGAGATCGCGATGAATAAAGGAGCAGGGCCTTCATCTCTATCGCGAGAAAACCCTTCGCGATCGCGATGAACAAAGGTTTTTTTTTGCTATCACGAGGAACCCTTCTAGATCGCGATGAACAAAAATCCAAACCTTTGAGATCGCGAAGGTTTTGCTTCAAGATCGCGATGAACAAACTTCGGCCATACCAGCAACTGAAAACCAACAAAAAAAGAAACTTCAAAAGGGCATTCCGGGTACAATCAGAACCTGATACTCACAAACCAAATATGCTATTAGAGCGGAAATGATGTTTCAGACTCAACAGAATCGATGAAACTCCCATCAGAGGTTGATTTAATAAAAAGTGAGCCCTGCGCTCAAAACTAAACTCGAAACTAGATACCCCAAAACAAGTCCGGAAGTCTCGGTACCAAACCAAAAAAGCCCTCTAGACCAAAGTTGATATTCTGGAGCTAACAACACTGACGAAATTTCCATCTAAGGCCATCTTCTCCGAATGTTGAACAAAGCCAACCCCACAAGCCAAACTGGCTTGAAAATACAGAAAATGACACAAACCCAAAACGAAAACTCCCAAACCCAGACCAAGGGTCCCATTAGACCAAAATTCCCATTCTAGAGCCAACAAAATTATTGGAATTCGATTCTGAGCGCGTTTACCAAGAAAATTGATCGAAGTCAAAGATTTTCTAAGTTCAAGTTCTAAAATAAAAAAATGGTCATGACAACCTAAAGAATGACTTGAGCACTAAACCATCAGCCCCGACAAGTCATAAATGGTCTGCAGCCACTGCGAAAAAGCTCGAATTACAAAAAAAGCATGAAAAATGAGAAAATAACTGGAAAGGTCATTACACCTAATTATAATTTTGTATAGTAGTACATGAAAGAAACTACGTCGAATAAAGTGACATAAAACTGTCATGACTCATACGAATTCGTCATTAAATAACAATGACTAATAAAATTAATATAGAGATTTTAGTGCATAATATGCTCATAATGTATGAAGGTTTATTAAACTCATTAAATCAATGACATCACGTGCGCCAAGTAAGAAAATATAGGATATATGTTTCACATAATTAAGTTAAATTTAATAAATAAAAGAGCAAATTAAAAAATACTGATAAAAACTTATGAGGTAATTTTTAAGGCAATTAAATAACTTTTCACTTTGATGAAAACTGAAGAATTAAGTGACTATTTCATGATTAAGAGGTATTGATGTATGATAAATTGGATAAAAAATGTGACACATGTTAGTGTACATAACGAGTCAGCATAACACGTGTCGCACACTTAGGAAGTGACATACATACATGTAGAGATAGGGCATGCTTGAAATTTATCAATCATGCACGGAGAGCTATCGAGTTCTTGACACTTATCGATCATGCATGGAGAGGTGTCACATGCTTGACACTTATTTAGAAAGCATGCTTGAAACTTATCGATCATGCATGAAGAGGTGTCGCGTGCTTGACACTTATCGATCATGCACATAGATATGTCGCATGCTTGATACTTGTCTGGGAAGGTGTCATGACCTCTTTTGACACGTGTCATAGTCTCTTTTGACATGTGTCATGATGACACAATCCTCCTTCTATAAATAAATGGTTATGGCTTCATTGTTAGACATCATAAAAAGAGTACCTTAGTCATACATATCTACGTTATGAGTAATTAGTATATAGAGTAGCCTTGATAAACTAATCCTCTCTCAGCTACAATTCATGATCATCTCATTAAATAACGTGAAAAAGTACAATAAAAGAAGAGAAATCAATTTCTCTTAAAGTTTAATCACTTTCGCTGAAGATAATATAAGAAAACGCTATGAATTCTGATACATTTTCTTGACTAAAGTAATGTTATATGATGTTTAGTGAAAACACATAAATTTTACAATTCTAAAATTATGTCGCGTTTCAACTAGATTATTTATATTTTTCAATGAGAGAATCTTTTTTAAAAAAAATCACCACCTCATTTTTGGGATCTACAATCACGATTAATTTATAATGATAAATATCTTAACATGCGAGATTAATATTCATCAATCATCATTAATTGATAAAAATTTATGGACAAAAATATATTATTAATACGGTATAAATTTTGAGTGTATATATATTGGATTTTTCCCCTTAAGCTTTTCTCTTTTATTGATTTTTTCTTGACTAGTTTTTAAAATTACATTCTATGTCTACCAAGAAAAAGTATTTATGCCACGTAATTTAGTATAAATATCAAATAATATTATATTTAATTTTACTTATATTTGTGTATAAACACTTTTTATATAGTACTAATTTTTGGCACATGTGTTGCACGTGTATGCTTAGCCATGAGTACATACCTTATTTTAAAACAATATATATATTATTAGATTAATTTTTTTGAGTAACTAATTATACCTGAAAAATAAAGTATATTTTTTCTATGAATGATTAAGGTGGATTATCGTGTGGTGAGTTGATATAAATTAAAACAAAAGAATATCATCTAAATCTACGAAGATAAATAATCAGAGCTCAGTTAGATAATTTTTTTTAATTTTAATTTTATGAGGTACAAATGTTTGATTAAGTGCATCATCTAATACTTTCTAATACACAATATTAGATGTATGATCCTTTCATCTGTTTCATATATATTGGAGATCACATTTACTATTAATAAAATTTTTACTCAAATTATTATTAAGGTATTATTAAGTGTGCTTCGATAATATACATATTGAGATATTTGTCTAAACCCTTATCATTGGTAGATTTCACATTAAAACTAAAGGTGCTTTAAAAATAATTTATAATGTTTAGATAAATAATTTTTGCTTACCTTTAGTTGGTAGATTGAGTTTGTCAATATGGTTCAAGGACACACAAGTTAAGATGATCAAATAATAACATTCTTAACGTTAAATTGCTCGATAGTAACAACAGAACGAGATAAACTAGAATAATGAACAAAGTGAAAAAATAAAGTAAAGTAAAAATTTCTTATTAAAGTGTCTCTGGGATGGTTGTTTGATAACATCTCGGGGATACAATAGCTTTGTGAAATTACGAGCTTGAGAGCTTGAAAGAAACAATGAGGCAAAGTAATAGTCTTAATGATAAAAAAAATCAGATATATATCATACAAATAAGGGGAAGAGATGTTTTTATAACCTAACTCTATGAAACGCCTTTCGTATTGCACGCTCCTTCTAGATGATCAGTATATACACGATCCCACCATTGTGTACGTGATTGAGAGTCTTTCTAAGAAAATTTTGAATTCTTTGAAAATGATTATACTTTGGACTTATCTTGTGTCACGACCAAAATCGCCGCGAGTGACACCCATCCTAAACCCCCAGTGAGCGAACCAAGTACCCAAGTCAACAGTTGTCAAGACTAAACAGCTAAAATCAATTGCATTAATTAAAACCAAGATCCATAACTAGAAATAAATGATAAACAAATCCCTACAAAAATAACCCCTAGAATCTGAAAGTCGCGTACCAAAACATCTAACATAAGTCTAGGATACGAGGATGCAATCCAAAAGTAAAAGTAGTCTGAATCCAAACAATGGACTAGAAAGGATAGACGAATCCATGGATGCCCGAAAGAAGTAGCTCACCCTAAGATTCGAGAAGCGCTTGTGTCACAATTGAGGTCGTGCAGAAGCCACAAGAATATGCCCTTTACTCAACAAAAGAAGAGCAAGTGCAGTATCAGTACATAAAACAATAATGTACTGGTAGGATCATCGGCCAACTCCAATATATGAAATATGAACACTTAACTAAAACTCAGTAAAGCAGGACAAAACATATATAAATAAAATCTCTATATATAACCCAGACTCTCAGTCATCAACCTGAATTATCAACCACATGAGATATGTCCAAAACCACAACGACAACAATAAATGAAACTCCATACGCCATTCAAGTAACCCGGATCACCCAAGGATCCCTAAGGCAATATCTACAGTGTTTAACATGTAATTCTGGTCTACACAAGAACCAACCCAACATTTAAACACAATCAGCCGACCACTCATGGACCAATATGCAACAATTATATCATAATAAACAAAATCAAACCAAATATGTACTAGGCATGGTACCAGAGCCAACCACGATAGAACCTGTACCAGGCGTATTACCTGAGCTAACTAATAGATATTCTGCACCAGGCGTGGTACCCAAGCCAACTAATTAATTATATTAGGCATAGTACCTGAGTCAACCGAATGTCACAAACATCACAACAATCAATAATAATGAACATAACCCATACTTGTAAAACCAACAAGTAATTAAAATAAGTTCATTTCACTAGATTGACAACTAGATATTATTAACATTCATTATTGTATTCACTAAAATATGTAATGTACAGGTGATACTAATGCAATAGTACGGGTAAACCTTTCGTGTCAAATTTAGAGTTAGAAAACTTCTGAGTTTGGGAGTTTAAAATTCTAGGCTAGGCTAGTCTCGGCTGGTTCTGGAGTGAGGCATGGTCTAGGACAATTCGGGTGATGATTGGGTAACATGTCTGGTATTGAGATAGTTTTCCTTGTAACTAAGACATAGAGGAGTCTGGGAGACTTTTCGGAAGTGAATTCAGGTAAGTAAAACTCTCGGTATGAGGGTTGATGTGAAGAAGTTATTCTGGAATATCAGGAAATTAAGTGTGTTGTAAAATGGGCACTTTTGGGGAACTTTATGAATTTCTGTTCCGTTTCAACCACCACAGTGATTGACACATTGCTACAGTGACCTCCACTATAGCAGAGAAATTACCGCTATAGCAGAAGTCAACATCGGTCAGCATCGCTATAGCAGACGGTTCTGCTACGACGGTACTACTATAGTAGAGCGTGGACTGCCATAGAGGACGAGTTGGGATTTAATGCAGAAAACTTCCCCAAAATTTGCAGTTTTCATCAAGAATGTTTTGGGAGAAGGTCAGGGTAATTTTGGGCAAACCTACTCCGTTTTCCATCATTTTTTGACCTAAAGGTAAGGATTCTACTCCCCTAATTTAGTACTATCATTTCTATGGAGTAGAATTGCTAGTATTGGACTTGGGGAAAGGTTGTGGTTAACCTAGAAATGGAAGAATCCGGGGAAAAAAGGGATTCTTGGGCATAGAAGTTCTTGGGTCTTGTTAATTATTGTTGGGTTGTGATCATTTAGCCATAATTATCTAAACTTATCCATAAAATTGGTAGCATTAAGTGAATTGATGGTGGGAAGGCATGAAAAAGGGGTGGAATGATCATAGTTTAGCTCGAGAATTGGGATTTTTGCATCATCTAGGTATTTTAGGCCAGTAATTGATTATAGTTATTGTATATTTGTTTCTAGACCAAGAACAAGCAAGGGATTCAGAAAAAGGGAAGGCTCCGGTTCAATAGAGCTATCGAGTAATTTGAGGTAGGTGATGGTTTATGATTCCCAATATGCATTATGTGTTCATGTACCATTATTTAATATTGTATGAGTGTCATGCTTAGGGAGTGAAATGTGAATGTCTAATTGTCCGGTTATCAATCTTGTGAAGTGAACTTGTTTATCGCTTGTTGGTTTACAAGTATGTTTGTTCATTATTTGTGATTGATTGGACTTGGTATGACATTCAGTTGGCTCTGGTACCATGACTGGTATGGGAACACTAATAGTTGGCTTGGGTACCACGCCTGGTATGTGAACACTAATGGTTGGCTCGGGTACCATGCCTGGTATGAGAATTCATAATGGTTGGCTTGGGTACCACGCCTGGTACGGGTTATTTTAATTACATTGTTGTGTTCTTTCGATGGTTCCATTAGTGGATCGAGTTGTACTTTCTGACTTTGAGTATTGCATATGGTCCATGAGAGGCCGGATGGTTATATCTAATTATGAGGTTGGTCTTAGTGTAGGCCGATTTTCATGTCTAACACTTAGGAGATGTTAGGGGGATCCTTGGTGGGTCTGGGCTATGTAAAAAGGGTATATGTTATTGTCTTTGAGTATGGTAAATGGTTGCTATTTGGTTCATGTGATACTAAGAAAAGGAAGAGACTTGTAGTCTAGTTATATTGTTAGCTTGTTCACATATTTTCTGTACCTTACTATGTTTTGGTTTATTGTTCATATTTTGTTTATTAGAGCTGGCCGATGATCCTACCAGAACGGGGTGGTTGTGTACTAATTTTTCACTTGATTTTCTTTTTGTGAGTACAAGCAATCTTCCAGGGTCTGACATGTGACCTCACCTGTAGTCCCAACATTTCAAGATATCAAGGGTGAGCTACTTCGATCGAGCTACCTTGGTTTCTTCTTTTAGTTGTAGCCCACTTGTTTCGGGCTTAAACTCTCTTTTGTTTTGGGGTTGCATCCCCGTATTTAAGACTTGGTAGATATTTTGGTATGATGACTTTCAGGTTCTAGGGAGGATTTTTCCGTAGAATTTATGATGTTAGTGTTTGAGATATTGAATTGCTAGTTTATTTATTGCACACTGGTTTTGAGCGGTTAGAATGGTTAAGTTCTGGGTCGATGGTGGTTCGCTCGCCCAGAGGTTTGGGTGAGTGCCACTCACGGTGGGTTGGGTCATGACAAACATGGTATCAGAGCCCTAAGTTTATTGATCTCGTCATACCAAAATGGGTCTAAAAGAGTCTTGCAGAATGGTACAAAGATGTATGTACTTTTTTTCGAGAGGCAATAGGATTTTAGGAAACTATCTCTTCTTCCTTCCTTCGTGCTATAACTTGATTCCAATTGGTATCTGGTGATACAAATTGGTATCTAACTCTTTCACTCTTTTGTTTGCAAATGGTTAATACTAGGAACAATGGAGCGAGACCAGTGGTCCCAGGAACGGGCATCGCTGTCAGAGGTAGAGGAAGGGGCAGGGGCCGAGGTAGAGCCACACCCGCCAGGGGTGGAGCTCAGGCAGCTGCATGAGCATGTGAGACGACCCCTCCCCCACCCCAAGATCAAGTCAAAGAGGAAGTCAAGGTTGCTATTGAGGAGGGTGTAGAGCAGGCGAAGGCGGCACCGGCTGGAGTTGCAGGCCTTCCCCCTATCTCGCTTTAGGTATTTCAGCAGATGTGGTCCTTTCTGAGTGGACTAGTTAGTGCGGGAGCCACCCCCGCGGGTATTGTATATCAGGCTCTGGCCACTCAACCAGCAGTTACTACAGCTCCTAGAATGGATGCAGCATCGGGCATAGATGAATTTTTTCGACCAATTCTAGGTCCAGTTATGACATGAAATGAGCATGAGATGCTGACCAAGTTCCACAAGCTGAAACCTCCTACGTTTTAGGGTACTGAGAAGGAAGATGCCTATGAGTTCATATTAGACTGTTATGAGAGGCTGCACAAGCTGGGCATTATGCAACAACATGGGATTAAGTTCATTACTTTTCAGCTACAGGGTGATGCTAAGCAATGGTGGAGGTCTCATGTAGAATGTCGGCCATCGACCTTGCCTACACTAACTTGGGAGCAGTTTCATGCTCTCTTCTTAGATAAGTATGTACCTCGTACTTTGAGAGATTGCAAAAAGGATGAGTTCCTGGCTTTGGAATAGGGTAGCATGTCGGTCTCCCCTTATGAGGCCAAGTTTCATTCCTTGTCTCATTTTGCTACATAGTTGTTGGGTACCAAAGAGGAGAGGGTTCGATTGTTTGTGAAGGGTCTGAACACTGATTTGCAAGTGTTGTCTGTACACATGACTTCAACAGAGAGAAGCTTTAATAAGGTCACAGATTATATGAAGAAGTTAGAAGGGGTTAAGCAGGTCGGGCAGGCTAAAGTGTTAGCCAAGAAGTCCCAGAATAAAGGGAATTTCAGTGGTTCGTACTTCAGGGGTCATCATCAATAGATGTACTCTGCCCGTCATATTTAGTTGGCTCTTCCAGCTACCACATGTGGTCGTTCGGGAGCTAGTCAACAGTTTTCAGCTCTTAGAGGACAGAGAGCTTATTACATATCTACCAGCAGGCCTATGCTTGATCACAGTTGTTTCCATTGTGGTGATCTGGGCCACTTTATGTGGGAGTGCCCTCACAGACAGACTAGTAATCAGGCTCAGCAGCAGTCCAAGGCTGTGGTTCCAGCAGGTAGAGGCGGTTATGATAGAGGTCATCCACATGATAGGTGAGGTAATTTTCAGGGAGGTCGGGGAGACAACAGTAATGGTGGTGCGGGCAGGGGTGCGATGCAGCTAGCCAAGGAAGTTGCTTGGATTGATGACCCGACTCACAACTATGTTTTTCCAGGGAGATCTGAGATGGAGACATCAGATGCGATGATCACAGGTATAATTCTTATCTGTGATAGGATGGCTTCTGTACTATTTGACCCAGGATCTACTTACTCTTATGTGTCTGTGAACTTTGCATTGGGTCTGGATTTGATATGTGATGTCCTTGATTCCCCAATCTATGTGTCTACCCCAGTTGGAAAGTTTGTGATTGTGACTTATATTTGTCGTACTTGTTCTGTGGTATTTGTGGGGTTGCAGACTTGGGTAGATTTGGTAATTCTGGATATGGTAGAATTCGATGTTATATTAGACATGACCTGGTTGTCTCCCTATCATACCGTTTGAATTTTAATGCTAAGACTGTGGCTCTAGAAATTCTGAGTAAGGATAGACTAGAGTGGGAAGGTGTGTACAGGCCTAAGCCGATTAAAATAATATCATTTCTTTGGGCTAGGAAGCTAGTGGGGAGAGGGTGTTTGTCCTTCTTGGCTCATCTCCGGGATGATAGTGTAGAGTTCCCATCTATTGAGTCAGTTTTGGTTGTTTTAGAGTTTCAGGAGGTGTTCCCAGCAGATTTTCCTGGTATGCCTCCAGATAAGGACATCGATTTTTGTATTGACTTGGAGCCGGGCACTCACCCAATTTCTATTCCTCCATATCGTATGGCTTTGGCAGAGTTAAGGGAACTTAAGACTCAGCTTCAGGAACTCTTAGATAAGGGTTTTATCCATCCAGTGCTTCACCTTGGGGTGCTTCAGTGTTGTTTTTGAAAAAGAAGGATGGTAGTATGCGGATGTGCATAGACTACAGGCAGCTGAACAAGGTTACCATCCGAAATAAGTACCCTTTACCCCATATTGATGATCTTTTTGAAAAGTTACAAGGTGCATCTATGTTTTCAAAAAATGACTTAAGGTTAGGGTATCATCAGTTAAAGATTAGGCCCAAGGACATCCCTAAGACTGCCTTTCGGACTCAGTTTGGGCATTACGAGTTCCTAGTGATGTCATTTGGATTTACCAATGCACCGGCAACATTCATGAGTTTGGTGAATGGGGGGTTTAAGTCTTATTTGTATTCTTTTGTCATTGTGTTTATTGATGACACTCTGATCTACTCCAAGAGTAAGGAGGAGCATGCTGAGCATCTCCGTATTATGTTAGATATATTGAAGCATCAGAAGCTTTATGCAAAATTTCTAAGTGTGAATTTTGGTTGACTTCAGTCACTTTCCTTGGGCATGTAGTGTCATAAAAGGGGGTGATGGTGGATCCCCAGAAAATTAAGGCAGTTAAGAGTTAGGTTCAACCTAGATTTGTGACTGCGGTGAGGAGTTTTGTGGGGCTTGCAGGTTACTATCGCATGTTTGTCAAGGATTTTGCGTCTATTGATACTCACTTGACAAGGTTGACTCAGAAGGAGGTACCATTTGTTTGGTCCGACCAGTGTGAAAAGAGCTTCCAAAATCTCAAGTCACTTCTTACCATGGCTATCGTTCTTTCATTGCCGGTTGAAGGTAAGGATTTCATTGTATATTATTATGCTTCACATTCGGGTTTGGGTGCTGTGTTGATGCAGAACAAGAATGTGATAACATATGCTTCTAGGAGATTGAAGGTCCATGAAAAGAATTATCCAGCCCATGACTTGGAGTTGGCAGCGGTGGTTTTTGCACTCAAAATTTTGAGACACTATCTCTATGGGGTCCAGTGTGAAGTATTCACTGATCATCGCAGTTTGCAATATGTATTTACTCAGAAGGACTTGAATCTGAGAAAGAGGAGGGGGATGGAGTTGTTGAAGGATTATGATGTGACCATCCAGTACCATCCAGGTAAGGCTAATGTGGTGGCAGATGCATTGAGCCGAAAGACCATCAGCTGGGCAGTTTGGCTTGTTTGGGGGTGTCCAAGCGACCATTGTCAAGGGAGATTCAAGCCTTAGAATCTAAGTTCATGCACTTGGGTATCTCAAAACAGGGTGGAGTGTTGAGGTCAAATCCATATTCATAGAGGAGATAAAGATTAAGCAATTTCCGGATGCACAGTTAAGCAAGCTTCGGGGCAAGGTAATATCCGGAGAAGCCAGAGATGACACGTTGGACTCTGGCAGGGTGATGAATTTCAGAGGGAGGATTTATGTTCCTCAGATTGATGATATAATTCAGAAGGTATTGACAGAGGCTCATGGTTCACGGTACTCAATTCATCCGAGCATAACCAAGATGTACAGGAATTTGAGGCAACTTTATTGGTGGCCTTGGGATGAAAAAAGATATAGCTGATTTCGTGTCCAAATGTCAGAACTACCAGCAGGTCAAATATAAGCACCAAAGGCCTGCAGGACTAGTTCAGAGGATGCCCATTCCCGAGTTGAAGTGGGAAAGGATAGCCATGGATTTCGTGGTGGGTCTTCCAAAGACTTTGGGGAAGTATGACTCAATCTGGGTCATTGTGGATCGGCTAACCAAGTAAGATCATTTTATTTCAGTCAGGGTGGACTATAATTTGCAGCAGTTGGCTAAGATCTATGTAAAGGAGATTGTGAGACTACATGGGGTACCATTGTCCATCATTTCAGATAGGGGTACGCAGTTTACCTCTAAGTTCTGGGGTAAGTTACTGAAGAGTTAGGCACTCAACTCACTTCAGCACAACTTTCCATCCTCAAAAAGACGGTCAGTCAGAGAGGATAATCCAAGTGTTGGAAGACATGATGAGAACATGTGTGATTGACTTTGGAGGTCATTTGGACCAGTTCCTGCTGTTGTGTGAGTTCTCATAAAACAATAGCTACGACTCCAGTATCGACATGGCACCATTTGAGGTACTGTATGGGAGGGGTTGTAGATCCCCCATAGGGTGGTTTGAGGTAGGTGATATGAAGTCTCTGGGCGTGGACTTGGTAAGGGAAGTGCAGGAAATAGTAAGGGGCATTCAGACCAAGTTGCTAGTGGCCTAGAGCAGGCAAAAGGAATACGCAGATCGCAAGGTAAGAGACATGGATTTTTAGGTTGGTGAGCAAGTTCTATTTAAAGTGTCACTAATAAAGGGGGTTATGTGTTTTGGTAAGAAGGACAAGCTCAGCCCTTGGTTTATCGGTTCATTTGAGGTCCTCAAAATAGTAGGACCAGCGGCTTACAGGTTAGCACTGCCGCTCAGTTTATCTGGTGTCCATCCAGTATTCCATGTATCCATGTTGAAGCAGTACCATGGGGATGGAGATTACATTATCAAGTGGGATGAAGTATTACTAGACAAGGATCTTTGGTATAAAGAGGAAACAATTGCAATTCTTGCCTGACCCCCTCCAGTTTCTTTACATAGTCAGTCACCTCATTAAAACTCTTCCCTGTAGAAGTCATGTGAACAGAAAGAATCTATAACTCGGTGTTTAGACCCTTAACATACAGACAAATCCTCTCCTCTTCCGTGCCCAAAATTTGGGTAGCATAACGAGACATGGCGTGAAACTTAGCCTCATAAGCTACCACAGACATACTACCTTATTCAAAGGCCAGAAACTCGTCCTTCTTGCGATCCCTGAGAGTACGGGGCACATACTTTTCCAGAAATAGGGCATGGAATTGAGCCCAAGTCATCAAAGGCAAAGCTGAAGATCGACACTCTACATGAGCCCTCCACTACTTCTTGGCATTACTCTGTAGCTGAAAAGTCATGAACTCTACCCCATGCTACTGTACAATGCACAACTTATGTAACCTTTCATAACAATCTAGGATAAACTCGAAGGCATACTCATTCTCTGTATCATGAAATAACATAGGTTTCAGCTTTAAGAACTTCGTCAACAGCTCATGCTCGATCCCAATCATAACAGGGCCTAGTACCGGATAGAAGAAGACATATGTGCCCGAAGCTTCATCTATCCTGGGGGCTGTGGTAATAATGGGATAGGTACCTAGAAACTGAGTAGCTAGCATAGTGGGAGTGGCTCTAGTACCCACTAATCCACTCAGGAATTCCAACACTGCTGAATCACCTCATACGACATAGGGGGAAGACCTGTACCTCTAACTGGTGCTGCCACCTCCAGTTCTGCGGCATCCTTGAGTACTATCTCAACCTCCTCCTCAACATGATCCTGGGGTAGGGAAGGGGTCGCCGGCCTCTGCTCAGTAGCCGCCTGAGCTCTACCCCTGGTAGGTGTTTTTGTCCCTCTTCCCCTGCCCTTGCCTCTCCCTCACCCTCGGACCGCCGAGTTTCCTAGCTGGAGCTGCTGCCCTTTCTCTATTTCACATGGTATTAACCATTTGCGGAAAAAAGAATGAAGGAAGTTAGATACCAATTTGGATTGCCAAATACCAATTGGAATCAAGTTATAGCATGAAGGAAGAAAGAAGAGATAGTTTCCTAAAGTCCTGTAGCCTCCCGAAGAAAAGTATAGAAGTCTTTATACCATTCCACATGACTCTACTAGACCCATTTTGGTATGATAAGATCAACGAACTTATGACTCTGATACAATCTTTGTCAATGCCTAAATCACCGCGAGTGGCACCCATCCTAAACCCCGGTGAGCGAACCAAGTACCCAAGTCAATAATTGTCAAGACTAAGCAACTAAAACCAACTTCATTAATTAAAACCAAGATCCATAACTAGAAATAAATTATAAACAAATCCTTGTGGAAATAGCCCCTAGAATGTGAAAGTCGTGTACCAAAATATCTAACATAAGTCTAGGATACGAGGATGCAATCCCAAAGTAAAAGTAGTCTGAGTCCGAACAATGGACTAGAAAGGATAGACGAATCCATGGCATCCCAAAAGAAGTAGCTCACCCTTAGATTTGAGAAGCACTCATGTCACAATTGAGGTCATGCAAAAACCACTGGAATATGCCCTATACTCAACAAAAAAAGAGAAAGTGCAGTATCAGTACACAAAAATAATAGTGTACTGGTAGGATCATCGGCAAGCTCCAATATACAAAATATGAATATTTAACTAAAACTAAGTAAAGCAGGACAAAACATGCATAAACAAAGTCAGAAAATATAACCCAGACTCTCAGTCATCAACCTGACCTATCAACCACATGAGATATGTCCAAAAACACAACGACAATAATAAATGCAACTCCATACGCCATTCAAGTAACTCAGACCACTCAAGGATCTCTAAGGCAATATCTACAGTGTTTAACATGCAATCCTGGTTTATACAAGAACCAATCCAGTATTTAAACACAACCACCCGGCTATTCATGGACATGTTTTGATCCTTTTCGGGTAAGGACGTGAAAAAACAGTGACTTGTTTATTGAAAAGTTCATTTTGAAAATTTAATTAAAGTTCCAAAACATTCTCAATAAAAAGCAAGAGTCGCCACTTAGTTTTTATAATGTAAAAACCAAGAAAAACTTATAAGAATTTTTAAAATTCAAAACAGATAAAGACTTTAAAAATTAAGAGATTAAGGGTAAGGGTTCAAGTTACTACTCTTGGAAGGGTGTTAAGGCACCAAGAGTATCCGCTAACTCGCGGTTGCCCGGGCTTGTTTGAAAAAACTAACTTGTTGACTAACTTTTGAAAAGGGATTGATTTTTGTATGAAAATGTTTTGTTTTTAGAAAGAATTGATTTTAAAGAAGATAGTTACGAAAGAGTCATTTTATAAAAGACAATATATGGAAGAGTTCATTTTTATACATAGGGAAAATAGAGTTGACATTTAAAGAACAACAATAATTAACATAAAAAAAACGTTTAAACAGAAATTTCAATTTCGTTTGGGGATAATTTATCTAAGTTTTACCAAGTCGGTCCAAATTATACAATTAAACTAATCAACTAAGTAACAAGAAGACATAATTAAATATGTCAATCCTGTCCTAATACTAGTGTGTGGGGCCTTCTTTAGGCCCACCACCATTTTCACTTTGGACTTAGTCCAATTTTCATCTTTTAGCCCTTTGGGCTACTGCTGCTAAATCTCATAGGCTTGGCCCATTTTCCTTCAGCTGCTGCTGCTTCTATCTTCAACAACTCAGCCCTTTTGGGGCTTATTCATGCTGGACTAACGGACAATGTTGGGCTAAGACCAGCTAGAAGATGCAAGGGAATTTTGGGAGTCCAATTGGACTACACCAGATTTTATGCATAGAAAGTAAAGAAAATAAGGATTATCACATATTTTAAATAAGTTAAGTAAGAGTAATTAAGCACTATACAAATTTCATACTTAAAGAAAATATTTACCAATACACACAGGGATTCATACAAAGTTAAAATATATGAAACAAGGATATTTAGACAATAAAATCACAATTTTTATCACTTAAGACATATACTTACAAGACTTCAAATTTTAACAAAGACTCATAAAGGCCATTCCTTTTTCCATAACTCAAAAGGGATAAGAGGTTGATTCAAACAAAGCATGTATACTCAGATGCACAAATTTGAAGAGAAATGGTATCACAGAGGCACAAGTCATATACTCAACACATTTAACCATTCTTAATGTCTAGGCTTGGGAGTGTAACATGCTAAAATACAGACTTGAGTCACATAAAAGACTTCTATGATCATGAAAGTAGCACAATTCATTCAACAGGGAAGATTTACTTCAATATCACATATCACCAAATGGAAATAAATTAGAAGAAAACAAGAAAGCTAGACAGATTTTAGATATCAATTGCTAGTGTAACTAGTTGAAAGTCACATGAGAGTACAGGGGAGGGATATATAAGAAGGTTGTTATCATGGTAAAGACCAAAATCATTTCACAGTCCATACATGTGATATTCAAAGCAGGCAGTGAAGTAAATATCTTGATGAAGATGAAACAGAGGAACCTACAGGGGTGAAGAGCATGCCATGAGGGGGACATGCCTCACCTCTAGCTCCTAATCATAACAGAACTTTCACACACAACAACACAGAGTTCAGATTTTAAGACTTAGGCTTAAGCAAATTCTAATCCATGGTTAATAGGCTCACATATAGTCATTTAGCATGATCAAATCATTAAAGGAAAAGGGGAAGGGAACAAGGTAGAAGATTGGGAAATCAGGGGAAAAGGAGATGAGAGTTGAACAATGATAACCATTCTAACAACAAGTCTAAGCTTAAAGCATTTCATGTCACAAACAAAGAATTATATAGAAGTCATGAAGCTTTTAACAGGTCACAATGTTCAGAGATTAATACACATAATAACTTTAAACATAAGTGGATGACACCATAACTTAATCAATTCCTATGCATAAGATCATCTAGGTAAGACAGTGAAGGGGAAAAGGTTGAGGAGAGCAGGATCTCTACCGAATTGAGGAAAACAAGGGAAACAGGAAGGGGTTGAACATTAGTAAACAAGTATAAAATTCATGTATGTCATATAAATCCAAAAAAGAAGCAGTAGAACTTATCAGCACTCAAGCTAACCTAAACATCATCCTAAGTGTAAGAAAATGACATTAACAGTTCAGGTTCATAAGTGGCTACCACACATAGATAAAAACAATAAAGGGAAAAGAAGAGAACAGATTCAAAAAGCAAAACTCAAAGAGATTGAGAATAACTGGAAGGGTCAAGCATTTCATGAACCAAAACCAAACTTAAGTCCTAATAACAGGTTCATACTCATGTTCATAGCTCTTAGATTACACAAGTCGACCAAAATTAATGGAACTATGAGATTCGTCAAGGAGACTTAGAATAAAAGGTCATGAGAGAACAACACTAAAGCTTAAAAGATTTAGAAAGAATCAATAGACACAATAGGGGGCATGATTATGGCAAGGGGGGTTGGGAAACAAACGAGAGAAAAAATCAAGCATTTTATAGACAAAACAGGGTAGATTTCACATCATTTAGCAACAAACTAGACTACTAACTTATACTTACACCTACTGTCATCATAAATTAAACACAATCAGTGAAACATCATGCTTATAACACGAAATTGCTACTCAAAATCATAATAACAGTCTAAAATTCAAACACATATCTTTAAAACTAACAAACAAGACCAGAACCCAGATTTCACCAAGATTTAAGCATCATAATGCAAAAAACAAAAATAAAACAGTAAAGGGAAGAGGGTAAGGGGTTTACCTTTTTTAGGGCAACAACTTGGACCTTGAACTTCAACGGAAAACCTTACCACCACCAGATTATTATCAACCCCCGTTTAGAATTTGAATTTTTAGTGTTTATTTTCCAAGCTAGCTGACCGGTTTTGTGAGGTTAAAGAATCGATTCTCCAGAACCCCCAATATTTCCCCAAAATCAGCTGGTTAACATGCAACTAGGGGGTTTATAGGAGAAATCAGGGTGAAACAAGGGGGGGAAAACTAAGGGTTTTTTAGGGATTTTGCTGAGGAATTCAAATTCCTCAGCTGGAGAAACATTCACAGCAACAAACTTGTACAAAATTGTACAACTTTTCATGGATTTAGCGGAGAGGGGTGATTAACCTCCGGTAATAACCAGCCAAACCCAAAAAACTTTTGATGTCTATCAAAGAGGTGGGTCTGGGCCAGTTCTTCACTGCCTTAATCTTTTGAGAATCAACTCGGATACCCTCACTAGACACCACATGACCAAGGAAAGCAACTGATTTCAACCAGAATTCACACTTACTGAACTTGTCGAATAACTGGCAATCCTTGAGAATTTGCAACACCACTCTCGAATGATCTGCATGCTCTTCTTCGCTTTGAGAATATATAAGTATATCATCAATGAAGACAATGACAAATAAGTCTAAATACTTCTTGAACACCCTGTTCATCAAATCCATAAAAGTTGTAGGAGCATTCGTTAGTCCAAATAACATAACTATGAATTCATAGTGACCATACCTTGTTCTGGAGGTTATCTTCGAAATGTCATAAATTTTGACTCTGAGCTGATGATAACCGAATCTGAGGTATATCTTAGAAAAGTAACTAGCACCCTGAAGTTGGTCAAACAAGTCATCACTCCTAGGAATGGGATACTTGTTCTTGACTGTGACTCTGTTTAACTGATGATAGTCGATGCAAATCCTGAGAAAACAATCCTTGTTACGCATAAAAAGTACATGAGCACCCCATAGAGAGATGTTGGGTCTGATGAAGCCCTTATTTAGAAGGTCTTTCAATTGTTCCTTCAATTCCATAAGCTCAGCTGGAGCCATTCTATAAGGTGGAATTGAGATATACTGGGTATCTCGAAGGAGATCTATCCCGAAGTTGATTTCCCTTTCCAGAAGAACCCCGGGAAGGTTTTCTGGAAACACTTCTGGAAATTCATTAACTACTAGGACTGACTCAAGAGTTGGGGACTCGAAATTTGAATCCTTAACCTGAACAAGATGATAGATATACCCTTTTGAAATCATTTTTCTGGTTTTAAGGTAAGAGATGAATCGACCTATTGGCATTGTGGTATTTCCCTTCCATTCTAGGACTAGCTTGTTCAGAAACTGGAAATGAACGATCCTAGTCCTACAATCAACTGAGGCAAAACAGGAGTGTAACCAATCCATGCCTAGAATAATATCAATGTTAATCATTTCTAACTCTACAAGATCGGCTGAGATAAATTTCTGGGAAACTATAACAGGGCAATTTATATACATCCGTCTAGCTATAACTGAGTCACCAACTGGAGTAGACACTGAAAAGGGTTCTGGGAGGATTTTTAAATTGACATCGAAGTCTACTGCTATATAGGGAGTCACAAAGGAAGGTGTAGCTCCAGGATATAATAGTGCATAAATATCAGTATAAAAAACTCGTAACATACCCATGACCACATTGGGAGAATCTTCCTGGTCATGTCAAGCCTGAAGAGCATAAAACCTATTTTGGCACTGACCACCACCTGCACTAGAGGAGGCACCCTATTGAGTTGGGCGACCTGCTGGAGTCATTGTAGAACTAGCCTAATTCTATGGACGAGCATCATTGCCCTTCTAAAAAGCTACCGGACAATCCTTCATCCTGTGGCCTGGCTTACCATACCCAAAACAATTCCCACTGCCTGCCATACACTCACCTTAGTGCTTCCTACCATACTTCCTGCAAACTTTATGAGTGCACCCCCTAGTGACACTACCTTGGGACTTTGAGCCTAGTGCCCTATCCCGTCGGTCCTGTCTGAACTTAGGCACTAGGGCACAAGCAGAAGATAAGGCTGAAGCTGAAGATTTCTAATGGAACTGAGAGCGGTAACCATTATCTGACCTCTGGTGAGAATAGTTAAAGTCACCTGTTCTAGCTCTCTTGTTGTCTCCTCCCCTCTCTTTGATCTTTTTCTCTTTGATTTGCTGGGCATAGGTCACCAATCTAGAGATATCCATCTCTTTTACCAGCATATCAGTCCTTCACTACTTGACCACATCATCGGATACACCAGAAAAAAACTTACTCATACGGGCTCAAGAATCAGCTACCATCGCTAGAGCATACTTAGACAACTGTGTAAACTTGAGTTAGTACTCCTTCACACTCATATCATTCTGCTTCAAGTGAATGAACTCTTGGACCTTGGATTCCCTGAGTTCAAGTAGGAAAAACCTATCCAAAAATGCAGTGTTGAAGTGGTTCCAATCCACTTGGCCTGCATTAGTACCTGGATATTCTTTCCACTGTTGGTACCAAGTATGAGCCACTCCTTTCAGCTTGTAAGTTGCTAAGTCTGCACTCTCGACCGGAGTGACACTTATAATCGCTGTCACCTTCTGAATGTCATCAAGAAATTCCTACAGATCCTTCTCGAACTTGGAACCATGAAATTTTGAAGGATTCATTCGAGTGAAGTCTCAGACTCTACTGCAACAGAATTATTTTGAGGTGGAGCTAGTGCCACAACTTGCTGGTTAACCTGAGCGGTCATGGCCTGAGCAAGCACCTGAAATGCAGCCTTGAATTTAGCATGAGTAACTTGCTCATTCAGAGGGTCTGCTAGAACTGCTGGTGCCTGTTGATTCCCGCTTCTCCTTTCGTTGGCTCTTCTGAGAGGCATTTTTTGTAACACATAGAGCATGAGTTATAAGGAGATTAAAAAGAGTTCATACTCTATATCACAAGATGGAAAACAAGGAAGGGAAGTTTTCCCTAATGTCATCTCATAGTTTCTCCCCCATAAGTGTGGCGTGCTTCACACCCATGAAGAAGACCCTACTCGATGCGGCATTTAGACACCCTTAGAAACTTGAACCTGATTCTCTAATACCAAGTTTGTCATATCTTGAGGATACCCTCTAGATGTAAATGGTGCTTAGTGTCATAAGTGACCATAAGATAATCCATGGTTTGGCATGTCTAAATAATTTCTGATAAAATACAAACTGTGCGGAAAACTAAATTGTTTTAAGTATATAAGTTGGAAAACAATTCAAGCATATTTGAATATATCAAGTATATGAAAATATCATAAGTCTGAAAGTAAAAATGACAACCCAAATAGCTGATTCTAGTTCTATGTCCGAAAGCCTCTAACTGAAGTGAGTTGCTGGGACAAGCCCCCAGCTAACTCTAGAAGTCTGAAAACTAAAATGTAAGACTGAAATGAATAAACATAACTATCTTCCTCGGACTATGAGGGTTCACTATTGAGCTGATCAGTAAGGACTAGAGAGTCGCACTAAGTACGGTATGAATCCTGAGCACCTGAACCTACATTATGAAATGATGTAGCACAAAAGTATGCTTCAGTACTTTGAATGTACTCAGCATGCGGGATATATAAAAAAAGTTGTAAAACATGAATACTGGCATAGAAACATATACTGAGCATGAACTAAAGGATAAGCTAAATGCAATGATGAAGTAACTAACATGAATACTATAAATGTTGAGCTGAACTAAATAACTGAATACAAGGTCAATGCAATGTTGAGTCTGACTGTGGGAGCTACTATTAATCGACATACCCTAAGCTGAGCTGACTATGGGGCCAACTTGTAACCCTGGATGAGAGGGTGTTCATACCTTGTCAAGGGTACAAACAAATATAACGTGGATCTACTAAACTGATATCCATAAAGGATAAGTGTGCCCAACCTAATCTGACATCTGACCCCTTGAATACCTATGGTGGTGCCATAGTTCTGGGACTTAGGAACTTCTACTAAAGGTCTCAACCTAAGCTGACAGCTGAGCTTTCATCCCTTCGCCCGCTCGGTACTAAGCCTACTCCCAACTGAATGTAAAATAATGAATGCAACTGAGATACTGGATAGCTCAAATACTGATAATCATCTGGGAATGCAATATAATAATACTTAAAACTGATTGCATTCTAAATTTGAAGCATAACTGATAGCAATATTTGTTTAGCATGCGTGAACTGAAGGTACTGAAATTACAAATGATAGGACTATAGGAAATCTGAGTAGATAACTATCCTGGGTCTCCAAGAACATCTGAGGAATCCTATATATCATCATGGAAAGTGAAATACACCAATTGCATAGAATTCAGAAACCCTAGGTCTGCAAAACAATTTAAAAATTGGAGAACTAGGCTAAATTTAGGGAATCAATGTATGAAAGGAACCCATAGATGAAATCCCACATACCTGGAAGATGATTCTATGGAGGAACATTTGGATTTTGGGGCTGAGATTGAAGAAAACCTCCTGCTTGTTCTTGAGAGGAAAATGCTACCTTTTCTCTTAGATTCTTCTAAGTGTTTATTAGTTTAGGAATAGTGAGAGAAAATCATAAAAGTCCCTTTAATTACCCCTAAAATGACTTAGTATCAGAGTTAGAAGGATAGGAAAAAGACCGGAATTCCCCCAACTTAAAAGTAGAATTGCAAAAATTTTCTTCACCGGGTGGGATACCCGATGGGTGTCATACCTGTCCCATCAAACCCGAGTGTCAGAGGGGCTATATTTGAGCTGGTCTTCTAGATGGTCCCCATGACAGGTTCCCACAGCCCATCACATCTGTGACGGTCATGGTGGCTGCCCGTCGGGACAAAAGATATCTAGGGTGGGGCACTGGTGGTTTCTCATGGCGAGGCCCATGGACCGTCAAAATTCTGACGCCCGTGGGGACTTCCATCAAGCTGAGGGCTTCTGATAGAGCCACTGGGCTCTTCCTATGGCGACTCCGATGGGCCGTCGGACCTTCGACGCCTGTGGGTTAGCCCATGGGGCCTGACAGTTGTAGAAGAAATGTTGAGTGTTTCTGCGTTTCTAGGTTTTAAATGTTGGTCAAGATTATGGGGTGTTACAATATCTCCCCCTTGGGATCATTCGTCCTCGAATGAAGATTAAACAAGCTGAGTTTGGAGGGAAAAAGCTACAATCCCTACTAACTGGGTACTAGAAGCTGATATTTGGCTGAGTCTAGTTCTAAGGACATGAAAACATTTTGAAGATATTGGAAAAGTTTGGAAAACATGATACTGAGCCTGACATGCACATGTGGAAACTGAGAGACCGGAGAGGAACTATTACCTCAAGCTGAAACTGGATCGGAAGGAAAGAGGTGAGGGTACTTGGCCATCATGGTTGCTTCTGCTTTCCAAGTAGCTCCCTCAATCGATTGATTCCTCTATAGAACTTTCACCAAAGCGACTTCCTTATTTCTCAACCTACGAATCTGGCGATCAAGAATCTAGACTGGGACCTCCTCATAGGTGAGGCTATCCCTCACAGCCACAGTATCTATGGGCGCAATCGATGCTGGATCACCAACACACCTTTTTAACAACGAAACGTGGAAAACTAGATGAACCGCTGCTAGTTCTGCTGGCAACTCTAACTCATAAGCCGCATTACCAATCCTTTTCAAAATTCTGTAAGGTCCTACATATCGGGTACTGAGCTTTCCTTTCTTGCCAAATCTCATCACATCCTTTATGGGTGACACTTTTAGAAAGACCCAATCATTGATCTCAAACTCTAAGTCCCTCCTTCTCACATCTGTATAGGACTTGAGATGACTCTGAGCTGTACTTAATCTTTCTCTAATGAGCTGAACTTTCTCCATAGCTTCATAAACTGAATCTAGCCCAATCAAGGTTGCTTCACCTACTTCAAACCAACCAACTGATGATCTGCATCTACGCCCATAAAGTGCCTCATATAGGGCCATCTGAATACTAGAATAGAAACTGTTATTGTAGATGAACTCTATGAGAGGTAGGTGATCATCCCAACTACCCTTGAAATTGATCACACAAGCCCTCAACATGTCCTCTAAGGTCTGAATGGTAGGGTCTACCTGACCATCCATCTGCGGATGAAATGTTGTGCTGAGGCTTACCTAAGTACCAAGACCTTTCTGAAATGACTTCCAGAAATGAGCTATAAACTGAGTACCCCTATCTAAAATGATAGACAAGGTAACCCCATGCAACCTGACTATCTCATAAATGTAGAGTCTGGCATACTCCTCTGCTGAATTTGTAGTTTTAACTGCTAGGAAATGGGCAGATTTAGTCACCCTATCCATAATCACCCAAATGGAGTCGTGCTGTCAGCGAGAACGAGGCAAACCTATAATCAAATACATATTGATCACTTCCCACTTCCAAGTAGGAATGCTAAAATTTTGAGTCACGCCTCCTGGCTTCTGATGTTCTACCTTCACCTGCTGACAATTGAGACACTTAGCCACAAAATCTGCAATATCCCTCTTCATGTAGTTCCACCAATAAACTTCCCATAGATCATGGTACATCTTAGTGGCACCGGGATGAATAGAATATCTGGAACTATGAGCGTCAGTAAGGATATACTGTCTCAACTCATCCATATTAGGCACACACAAATGACCCTGGTAGCAAAGCACACCATCTCTCCCTTGGGAGAAAAACCTACCCTTTGCTGATGAACTGCACCTTTCAACTGAAGTAATATGGGATAACTATCTTGTTTCTCTTTCACTTCAGCTACCAACGAAGATTCTGACCCATTCTGGGCTATCACACCATCATCTGTCATGTCCATGAGGCAAACTCCTAAGCGAGCAAGCCTATGAATATCCTTGACAATTTCTTTCTTCTCTTCCTCAATATGTGACACAC
The DNA here is from genome assembly GCA_003996215.1 of Jaltomata sinuosa. Taxonomy (NCBI): domain Eukaryota; kingdom Viridiplantae; phylum Streptophyta; class Magnoliopsida; order Solanales; family Solanaceae; genus Jaltomata; species Jaltomata sinuosa. Next base: position 60,753 of record QJPP01007242.1, read on the forward strand.
TACCTATGGACAGTCTACTGAGGGCATCAGCCACCACATTGGCTTTACCCGAATGGTAGAGCACATTCTAATCATTATCTTTGAGGAACTCAAGCCATCTCCTCTAACGAAGATTCAACTTTTTCTGAGTGAACACATACTGGAGGCTCTTATGGTCTGTGAACACATCTATATGAACACCATACAAATAGTGTCTCTAAATCTTTAGGGGAAAAACAACTACTGCAAGCTCAAGGTTATGAGTCAGGTAATTTTCCTCATGAATCTTAAGTTGTCTGGATGCATAAGATATGACCTTACCAAGCTGCATCAGGACACAACCCAAGCTTACTCTGGACGCATCACAATACACTACAAAATCATCTAAACCCTCTGATAGAGTTAAAATGGGAGTTGTAGTCAACCTGGTCTTCAACTCTAGGAAACTTTTCACACATTCATCTGACTTTCAAAGTCCCAAACCAAAGGTCCCTCTAGCCCAAAGTCGGCATTCTGGAACTAGCAGCACTGATGGAAATTCCATCCGAGGTTTTCTTCCTCGAATGTTTATCAAAGTCAAACTTTCAAGTTCAACTTGGCTAGAAAAACAAAACCCTAGACGAAACTAAGCCAAAAGCTCCCAGGCCCCAATCAAGGGTCCATCTAGACCAAAATCCAAGCGTCAAAGCTGACGAAACTATCAGAATTCAATTCTGAGCATGTTTACCAAGAATGTTGACTGAAGTTAATGGTATCCTAAGTTTAAGCTCTAAAATAGGCAAACGACCATAACGACCAATGAAGAGCCAGGGCACCGAACCACCAGTCCCAGCAAGCCATAAATGACTTAGGGCCGCTACAGGCAAGCTATAACAGTACAAGGAAAGCGTAAATGCAAAGATGACCGAAAGGGTCATCACAACATCCACTACTAAAAAGACTTTCATCCTCAAAAGTCAAAAAAAGGGAGTACCTGAAGGCTCAAACAACTACAGATATTGAGCTCACAACTCACTCTCGGTCTCCCAAGTAGCCTCCTCGACCAGGCGATACCTTCACTAAACTTTCACAACTGGAATCTCCCTAGATTTCAACTTCCTGAAATCTCTGTGGCCTAGACTCCAAACCATCAAACCACCAACCGGCGATCTGTAATATCTACCATACAATGCCTCGAAGGGTACCATGCCAATGCTAGAATGAAAGCTATTATTATACGCAAACTCATCCAAAGGCACAAACTGATCCCAAGAACCTCCAAAGTCAAGAACACAGGCTTGAAGCATGACCTCCAAGACCTGAATAGTCCTCTCGGACTAGCCATCTGTCTGAGAGTGAAATGCAGTACTAAGCTGAACCTCTGTACCCAAATCTCTCTGATTAGCTCTCTAGAACTGAGTAGTGAACTAAGTGTCATGGTCTGATATGATAGAAGTTGTGACCCCGTGCAACCGAACAACCTAACGAATGTAAATTTGAGCTAACCTCTCTGCTTCGTAAGAAGTCCAAACTGGCAAGCAATATGCTGACTTAGTCAACCGATCCACAATCACCCAAATAGAGTTGAAATCCCTAGAAGTATGAGGCAAACAACCTACAAAATCCATAGTAATCCCTTCCCACTTCCACTCAGGAATGGGAAGTCGTTGCATTAAACCACCCGGTCTCATGTGCTGGAACTTCACTTGCTGATAGTTCAAGCACCGAGATACAAACTCTGCTACATCCCGCTCTATACCACTCTACCAGTAAAGCTATCTCAAGTCCCTATACATCTTTGTCGCATCAGGATGAATAGAGTATCTAGAACAATGTGCCTCACGGAGTATCAACTGAATTAAATTGCCAACCCTCGAAACACAAAGTCAACCACCAAACCTCAGAACCCCATCTAAATCTAGGGTAGCTCAGCTGGCCTCGCCTCAAACAACCTGATCACAAAGGACACACAATCTTTGATCCTCAAACTATCAGCTCTGAATCTGATCAATCAAAGTAGAACGGACCTCAACACTAGCAAGAACTCTACTGGGATTCGACAAATCAAGCCTAACCAAATGGTTAGCCAAGGACTGGATGTACAAGGACAACGATCGCTCTGAAACTGAAAGTGAAGCTAGGCTACCCATACTCACTGCCTTCTGACGCAACACATCCGTTACCACATTTTCCTTGCCTGGATGGTACAGTATAGTGAAATCATAGTCCTTCAGTAGCTCAATCCATCTCCTCTGCCTCAAGTTCAGCTCTCACTGACTCGTAATGTACTGAAGACTATGATGATTAGTGAATATCTCGCAGTGAACCCCATATAAGTAATGCCTCCAGATCTTGAGCGTAAAAACTATCATCGCCAACTCTAAGTCATGAGTGGGGTGTTGCGCTCGTGAACCTTTAGCTGCCTCAACACATATGCAATCACTCAACCATGTTTCATCAACACACAACTGAGGCCAACCCTGGAAGCATCACAATACACGGAGAAACTCTGACACTCAACTAGAAAAGTCAATTCAAGAGCTGAAGTCAACAAGGCCTTAAGCCTCTAGAAGCTATCCTCGCACTGATTTGACCACTGAAACGGGATATCCTTCCTAGTCAGCCTGGTCAAGGGTGCTTCTATGGAAGAAAATCCCTCAACAAACCATTTGTAGTACCCAGCTAATCAAACAAAGTTGCTAACCTCAATGGAGTAGTAGGTCTAGGCCAGTCACGAACCACTGAAATCTTACCCCGGGTCCATTCTAATCCCATCCTGAGACACCACGTGTCCTAGGAATGCAACTGACTTAAGCCAAAACTCACACTTTGTGAACTTGTCATAAAGCCAATGATCTCTCAATGTCTGGATTATAATCCTCAAGTACTGCTCGTAATCCTCTCTACTCCATGAGTATATCAAGATTTTGTCTATGAAAATAATCACAAATGAGTTGAAATACAGGCTAAACACCCTGTGCATCAGATCCATGAAAGTTGTGGGGTCATTAGTCAACCCAAAAGACATCACCAGGAACTCATAATGGCCATAACATGTCCTGAATGTTGTCTTAGGGATATTCTCCACCCTAATCCTCAAATGGTGGTAGCCTGACCTCAAATCTATCTTCGAAAATACGGCTGAACCCTGAAGATGATCAAATAAGTCATTAATCTGTAGCATCAGATACTTATTCTTCACATCCACCTTATTCAGTTGTCGATAATCAATACACATCCGCATCAACCCATCCTTCTTCTTCACAAATAGAACAGGAGCTCCCCAAGGTGACACATTCGGCCTAATGAATCCCTTAGCTAACAAATCCTGGAGCTGCTTCTTAAGCTCTCACAACTCAGCTGGATCCATACGGTAAAGAGAAATAGAAATGTGCCTGTGCTCGACTCTAACTCAAAAGAGAAGTCAATATCTCTCTCAGGTGGAAGGCCAGGCAGGTTGGTAGGGAACACATCTAGGAAGTATCTAACCATAGGAACAGACTCAGAATACGAAAGGTCAACACTAGCATCTCGGACATATGCTAGATAAGTTAAACACCCATGAGAAATCAACTTCCTAGCTCGAAGACAAGAGATGATCCCAGATGGTACGCGGCTGATAGAACCCTGCCACACAACCGGGGATACACCGGGCACAGCTATAGTAACGGTCTTAGCATAACAATCCAAAACCGCACGGTGAGGGGATAACCAGTCCATGCCCAGTATCACATCAAAATATAACATATCAAAGATCAATATATCACCCCAAGTCTCCAAGTCACCCACATATATCATGCAAGTCCTCACAATCTGATCCACTACTAAAAAATCTCCTACTAGGGTCAAAATAGATACAGGCATAGATAACAGCTTACTAGCCAAACCCAAAAAAGGCATAAAGTAGGAAGATACATATGAACAAGTGGATCTAGGATCAAATAATGCAAAAGTTGGGCAACAGCAAATAGAAATCGTACCTGTGATCACAACATCCGAGGCCTTTGCCTCAAGTCTCCCAGGGACCACATAGAACTGATGACAACTACCACCTGATCGATCACCATCCCTACCACTTGTCCTGCCCAGTGGGCCACCACATCTACCTTAACTACCACCTCCTTGAGCCCATGGATAAACTGAGCGAGTAGGCTGAGCGGCAGGATGAGTTGTACTCTGCTGGGGGCAATCTCTGGCATAATGACCTACCACACCATAATCATAACAAGGCCTTGACAGCCTATACTGGAGATATGAACTAGCAGAACCCGTATGGCCACCACGGCCTGATGCCTCAGAAGTTGCACCTCTCGATGATTGACCATTATAGCCCTGCTGGCTACCCTGACCCTGCTCAAACTAAGACCCACCAATAGATTAAAGTGAAGCCTGAACTGGCCTACTATACTGACCGTGGTGCTGCTGCGGCTGATAACCTCAGCCCTACTGCCTGAACCTCTGCCACCCTGACAAGAACCACTGTAGCCAACCTGATGTCGAGGCCTCTTATCTCTGGCCTCGGAGTCATGATGATGCAAGTCCTCTACTATGTGGGCATAGTCAGCAATAGCCTGGAATGATCGGCCACTAGCAACCAATATCTTAGCTGGCTCTCTAACCTTTGACCGCAATCCACAAAAAAACCTACGGACTCTGTCAGGCTCGATAAGCATAATCATGGCCCCAAATGGAGCAAGCTGATGGAAATGGGTCTCATACTCTGACACGATTATAAAACCCTGCATAAGTCTAGTGAACTGCTCCCTACGACGCTCCCTTTCGCTCTGTGGTAAGAACTTGGCCATGAAGGCCTCATAAAACTCAGACCAAGTGAACAAAGGTGATGATGCTGGTCTTCAAGAAACCTGGGCCCTCCACCATAACTTAGCTGGGCCCTCCAGTTGATATGTCGTGTAACCAACACCGTGAGTCTCCAGCAAAACCAGATGGTGCAACATCTCCTCACATGTGGTAATGAACTCATGTGGATCCTATCCAGAATTACCAGCAAACCTCAGAAGTGCCAATCTAAAGAATCTACCCAATGACTTATGCTCCGTCTCTGTCATAGTTGGGCGAGGAGCAAGAGGCTGAGAAACTAATGGGACCAGAATAACCTCGGCATGGGGAGCCACAGTAGGAGGCTGTGCTCCTGAACTCGGTGTACCCAACGCTGCCCCCTGGGCGGATGTCTGTGCTACCCCAGTAGGCCTGTCTCCAATTATAACCAAAAGCTATAATAGTAAACCCTGAGTATATGAACACTAAACTAGGGCTGAAGTTGGCACAAGAGAGGGTGTTGGAACTGGTACTAGAGCTGGTGGTACCTGAGCTATCCCTAGGTCCATATGCTGCTGCTCATGAACTAACTCTAGCTCATAGTCATGCTCGGGCTTTATATCAACTCTAGTAGCTCTAGTAGGTGCCATTGCTCGAGGACGTCCTCGACCCCTACCTCTACGACCTCCCCGGACCCTAGCTGGTGTCGGGGGTGTTGGAGTCGGAGGTTCATCTCTGTGTAATGCTGATGCTCTCGTAGAAACCATCTGCAGAAAAATGAACTAGAGCATGTGAGATTGCAAGAAACTCCCAAGGAATACGCATGATACAGAAGCAACAAGAGAGTCATGTTTCATAAGATGTCACTGTAGCTTCCTGAAGATTAAGTACGGACGTCTCCGCCCCGATCCGCAGGACTCTACTAGACATTGGATCCTGTACTAATGACACTGGAGAACCTAGGCTCTGATACCAAGCTATCATGACCTAAATTTTTGTTCATGATGGCACCTACAACTCTCCAGTAGTCAAACCAATCCCCGTAACCCAGAACGATTAGTAACGGGCTACTAGCTAACAAGTAAGCAAAATACCAGGTAATATAAATGGATGCAAGGGTTATATGAGAAGAAAAGTAATTATAGGAGTATATATATAATACATACGGTAGCTAAACCAACCCAAAACCTGGTATCATGGTATATAAGAGCCGAATCTACATACAAGGAGTACGAAAGGGATCCAAAATAATATATACATAATGTCTCTGAGTAGTAAGAGAGTACAAAATACAAAAGATAAACTAAAGTCAAGCTCCGGTCGCCAAGAGCTCACCCTTTGTCTGGACGGTCCAAAAGACTCCTCGCACGAGTGTCCATGAGCTAACGGCAAGGGCCCATACTAGGATTTGCACCAGAAGATGCAAAGTGTGTTATGAGTACCAAATGCAAAGCAATTGGTACCCAGTAGGTATCTTAGGCCGACTGGGCACATATAAGATAAAAGAGCAATAATAAGCAAAATAGAAATAGTTAGTCACAGAAAAAAATGAAGAAGTACACGGAAGTTAGCACAGAAGGAAGACAACAGGAAACAACATACATGGCTAGCTACAAAATATATATTACAAAAATAGGTGAAAGAAAGAAATGACGCACCTGGGATCCTCGCAATAACAATATATAAGAAGTTTACAGAAAATGGACAGTATATCGGCAACCTCAAGTAAAAAGGGAAGAAGGAAATGGAACCAAGGCATGATCGAATACAAGAATAAGAACCAAGTCAAGATACAAGTACTACTTCCACTATCTAATCGTAGTAAGAAATCATCGTAAGGAATAATAACTCAACTAAGCAATAATAGGCCTACCTATAGTCCCACGGGTGCCCATACACTCGAGGAACAGAAGCAAGTGAAGACAAACCCTCTGGCATCCCATACTACCGAAGCGTACAGTTAGGAAATAGCAAACAAGGATGGAACCTCACACAAATGAATGGTATGATGCATGATGAAATCCGAGTGGAATAGTAACTCTGTATGTACCTCCTCTGGCGCCTAAAGGGCCCAACAGGTATGTTCCATGGAAGGACACCGCCTGTATACCTCTACTACACCGTATAACCCTCTTCCGGTGCATGCAACCCAAATCCCCTGGCCTGGATTGTCAAGGTCCATGGATCTCCTCGACCATATACTATATCTCAATCTCGAAAACCTCATCCAGAGTGAGTCCCGATCCAAACTAGTAGTTCAACCTCTACTATGCATGCCCAGACTCTGTCCAGGTCTAAAACAGTTAAGTAAGTCTCAAAACCCCATCAAGGGTTTCCCGAACATGACCAAGTCTAAAACAGTAGTAAAATAGCTCAGATACTCGGATCGACCGAGTCTAATATTGTCTCAATTTAGTAAAATGTCAATCTATCACTACGACCCTGCCGAGTCTAGTAGTAGTAGTAAAACTGTGATAAATTCTCTTTTAACCTTTCTTACCCCAAGAAGATCTACAAAGTCATTTCCAAACCATTTCAAAGTCATTTCAGTCAAAAACGAGCCCTTAAGGCCATGCAAAGTTTAGAAAACCAGTAATAGTGGCACAAAGCCTAAAACCATGGTAAAATATGGTCAAAATCCCTTTATATGCATGGAAATGACATGCTCAATCACAATTAGCATCCCAACAGCTCACAATCAACCTATCGGCCCTGCACAGGCTCCAATCGCTCTACAACATAGATAACCAGCCTAAAATCATGATAACAATGTCTGAGACTCATGGACACCCCTGAATAACCCACTGTGTCTGGTCCAGAGTCGAATTAAGTCCACATAGGACCACAAGGATGATAATATCAATCTACAAAGAATACTACACACAACAGAGGAAAGAAACGAGGTGAACATAGAAAAGCGGTCAAGGTCTGTGGTGCAAACCTATACACCCAACCCAAGGATGCCAATTAGTACAATTTTATTCTATATATGCGAAGTCTAGGGAAGTTAGACCGTAACTTACCTGTTGTTCGGCGATAAGCTGCTGGAACGACAATGTCCGAGGCCAAACCACTCCAAGAAGCTGTGAATGATAATCAAACTATCATAAACATAAATAACACATTAAAATGAAACTAATGATACCCATATTGCTATAATTATAGCCGGGTTTAATTTTGGGTTAAAAGCGCGCCTGCGAGGCCCATAACCCAAGGCCAAAAATAAAAGAGTACAACATGACCACCATGATCATAGGAGTACATGCCCGGAGAATTTAAGAATTTCATTATGAATTTCAAGCTAAAACAGCCCCTACGATACAATAACTCAAGGAGGGAATTTAGGGAATGAAAACTGAAAATTGGGCAAGAAACACTTACCACAACGAGAGAAAATGTATAGGAGGCGAGTTCCAAGAACCCACGAACATGCAAGCCAAAGAGAAACAGAATCTTCAAGTGATTTCCAAGCTTTGAGAATTGGTCAACAATGGTGGTTTTAACATATGGAGAAGGATCAACTTGAGCGAGAAGAGGACTTACAAAAATGCCAAGGAAGCAAGAAGTCTTGATGGTTAATCGATCTCCCCAAGTTATAAGCTGGTTAGAGCATTTTGTAGGAAGTATTTTAGTGTTTAAGGTTGGGAGAAATGAACAAAGTGGCTCGAAAAACAAATGGGCAAAGCTTATATGCTGCCCAGAGGTCCTTCATCATGATCGCGAAGGGACCCCACGTGGTTGCGATGACCATGCTAGCTAGACCATTGCGATCGTAAGGACTAGCCACGCAATCTTGAAGAACAAGAGGAGCAGGCTTCATCGTGATGTCGACAAGGAATGTCGCAATCGCGTAGAACAAGGAAACATGTACTACATCGCGGTCGCGAGAAAAGGGCTCGCGATCGCGTAGAGCAAAGGTACCAGGTCCACAGGACCTTCATCGCAGTTGCGTGAAAGGGCCTCGTGATTCCTGAGGCCTCTACCTTCAACAACCAACAGCAAAAATTCTGAAGAGAAAAAAGTTTTTGAATGGGCCCACAAGGCTCACCCAGGACCCCACGCGCACAAACAAACTATGCTAATATACAAAAAATGGCATTCCAGACTCAATGGAATAGATGGAAGACCCAATGGAGGTCAATTTTGCAAAAAGTGGGCCCAATGTCCAAAAACCAACCTTAAGCCAAAATGGAACTCAACACCCAAAAATGAGTCTGGAAGCCTCAGGACCTGAACCAAAGGTCCCTCTAGCCCAAAGTTGGCACTCTGAAACTAACAGCACTGACAAAAATTCCATCTGAGGCCGTCTTGTCTGAATGTTGACCAAAGTCAAGCTTTTAAGTTCAACTTGGCTAGAAACACAAAAACCAAGATGAAACTAAACCAAAAGCTCCCAGGCCCCGACCAAGGGTCTATCCAGACGAAAATCCATGCTCCATAGCTAGCGGAACTATTGGAATTTGATTTCGAGCATGTTTACCAAGAATATTGACCGAAGTCAACAATATCATAAGTTTAAGCTCTAAAATAGCAAATGGCCATAATGACCAAACGAACGGCCAGAGCACCGAACCATTGGTCCCAGCAAGCCATAAATGACTTAGGGTAGCTATAGGCAAGCTTTAATAGTATAAAAAATCATAAATATGAAGATGACTGGAAGGGTCATCACATGCTCAGAGAATGTAAACGCGAAGATGATCGGAAGGGTCATCACATGCTCGGAGGATGTCATATAAAGAGGCTTATATACATTTTAAAAAGGTCAAAACTCATCGTTACCTCGATAACCAACACTTGAGCTGATCCACTCAGAGGATGTCACATGTTTAGAAGATTAAATTCAAGGGGGCACACATCAAGTCACTGATGTATAAGGTGTTTTCATCTGATTCCCTGATAAAATAAAGGAACTCTTTCACTTTCTAGGCTTAATTCAATTGATGCTCAAAATATGAGAGACTATATGTATCAGATAAAAATCAAACGAGAAAGGTGTACGAATTAGAAGAAGATATGTGAAAAATAAAGACAGATTGAATATGATTAGAATGACCGATGAGGGTGATCTTATTAAATTAAAGGATCAAATTTTTGGTGCAAGCCCATCCAACTTTTATAATACATACTGTGTATACGATCTCGATCGGTCAAAATAAGTTCTAAGTATAATCATTCTCAAATAATATGAAATTTTCTTACGAAGACTCTCAATCGCGTACACAATGATGAAATCGTGCATATAATAATCATCTAGAAGGAGCGTGCAACACGAAAGACGTTCCTTAGAGTTATGTTATAAAAATATCTTTTTTCCTCATTTCTATGGCATCTAATTTTTTTAATCAAAAAAATATTACTTTTGCTTCATTATTTCTTTCAAGCTCTCAAACTCTTGACTTCGCAAAGCTATTGTATCCTCGAGACATTGTCAGACAACTACCCCAAAGACACTTCAATAAGAATTTCTTACTTTACTTTTTTTCACTTTGTTCATTATTCTAGTTTATCTCGTTCTGTTGTTACTATATATAGTAATTTAACATTAAGAATATTGTCATTTGATCATCTTAACCTATATGTCCTTGAACCACGTTGACAAACTCAATCTCTACCAATTTAAAGTAAGCAAAAACTATTTATCTAAATATTATAAATTATTTCTAAAGCACCTTTAATTTTTTATGGGAAATCAACCAATGATAAGGGTTTAGAAAATATCCCAACATGTATATTATTGAAGCACACTTGATAATATCTTAATAATTATTTTTGTAAAAATCTTATTAATAGTAAATGTGATCTCCAATATCTATAAAATAAATAAAAAGCTCATACACCAAGAATATTGTGTATAAGAAAGTATTAGGTAATACACTTAATAACACATTTATACCTCATAAAATTTAAATAAATGAAAGAAATATATATCTTATTGAGCTCTGATTGTTTATCTTCGTAGATTTAGAGGATAATAAGTTGTCTTGATTTCAACCAAGTCACCACACAACAATCCACCTTTTTTATTTATATAAAAATATACTTATTTTCAGGTATAATTAGTTACTCCAAAAATTTAATTCAATAATATATATATTATTTTAAATTTGGAGATCGCGACTCGGAGTCGTGGTTTATATGTATTCGTAGCATTCTGGGTGAGTCGAGCATCCAGCCCATCTTCTCCTGCCTTGTTGAGTTTTGACAATGTAAGTTTTGGAGCTAAAGGAATGGCTCCAGGTTCTTTTTTTTTAGAAAGGAGTTTGTAAGGTTCAGTATATGCTACAGAAAGATTTTGTTGGGTTGAAAAAAGAGGGAGATGACTCATTGTTTGTGCTTATGTATTTTACTAGTTGACTGAGGTGACGATGAAGGTTTGCTTTGGGATTGTGTGTTGGTGATTTGATTTGGCTGTCTACATATTGCAGTGGTTTTCCTTTGATTGGTTTGAGATTTCAGTAACAGCTGTGGTTTTGGCAACTTGTGAATCAAAGCCTAGTTGGCTTCAGTTCCTAGTGGTTCATTAACAACATATGGGTTCGACAAAGGCTTTGGTTGGAAATTTTAAAAGTTGGGTTTTAGAATCGTGGGCTAGCAAGATACTCCGGACGGTTCGTAGTTGGTTCTTTTCAGTTGCAGCTTCTTGGGTTGGAAGGCATGGAGTTTGGGTGACTTAGTTTTCCTATTTTAGTTATGGAGTGACACTTGTCCTTGGACACCTAGTCCATGGCTAACCTTTGAGTTAGGATGGATATTCTAGGTTTTGGCAATCTTCTAGATAGTACGGGGTTCCTTCTTTCATGGTTGGACAGACTCAGAGGTGTAAGTTCGAGGTTTAGCGGTGATGTATTATACATGGTCAGGTTGTACAGGTTGAGACTATCGAGCCTATTCTTGGGTTTTGTTACCGAGCTTGATGTTAGCGAAAGTATTCGTTCGTTGGTTGGTGGCTAGTTGGGCCAGGTAACTTAAGTCTTAGGTGATGTGCTTCGAGTTGTTATCTTGGATGGCAAAGGCTAGTAGGCTATAGCTTGACTTGGACAGAACTTGAGTATAAATGGTGACTTCATTCGTGAATATAAGCAGGAACTGTGGATCTCCGGCATGTCAGTTGATGCTTCGAAGGTGGTTGAGTGTTCGACTTGTATGCAACTTCATGTTATGGTACAAAAGATTCAGTTCAGAATAAAAGGGTTTCGCAGATCAGCGGGTTCATGAGTTAGAGTTTTGGGTTGAAAGATTTTCGGGTAAACTTGGTGGTGGTTTTGAAGATTTGAGTTATGTAAGTGTACCACCTTGCTTCTTTGGTTTCGGTATTGTGTCGGTGCTTCCGATTGAGATTCTCGAGGTTCGATTTGGGTCGATAGATCTTTGAAGTTTTGGAGTTGAGTTTGGATCTGGCTTGGCTAGTAGTGAGTTTTGGCTTGGTTGCGTTCGTTTGTTCTAATGGGTGCCGTCTGGCCGAGGAGGCTACCCAGGTTGTCTGAGAGAGTAGTGCGGGTTGTGTATCCGCTATCCTTTTAATCTCTAATCTTTCCTTCTTTCCTGACTTTTGGGGATGAAAGTCTTTTTAGTAGTGGATGATGTAATGACCCTTCCGATTATCTATGCATGTTCACCTTTCTTGTACTGTAAGAGCTTTCTTGTAGCGGTCACAAGTCATTTATGGCTTGCTGGGAGCGATAGATCGGTGACCGGGCCATTTGTTTGGTCTTTTTTTCCAATCCTGATTTTAGAGTTTTTAACTTTGGAAATAGTTGACTTCAGTCAACATTCTTGGTGAACGTGCTAGGAATAAAATTCTGGTAGTTCTGTTAGCTTCAGAGCGTGGACTTTGGTCTAGAAGGACCTTTGGTAGGGATCCGGGAGCTTTTCAGCTTAGAATTCTCTCTCATTTTGTGTTTTCAAGCCAGTTGGGCTTGTTGGGTTGAGTTTGGTCAACATTCGGAGAAGACGGCCTCGGATGGAAATTCTATCAGCGTCGTAAGCTCCAGAATGTCGAGTTTGTGTTAGTGAGTTGGTTGGTTCAAGTTTTGGATGAGCTGGGCTTATTTCGGGTGTTTGGTTGGCATTAGCTAGTGTTGACTTGGGTCAATATTCTTCCTAAATGACCTCTTATAGAAGTTTCGTCGATTCCATTGAGTTCGGAATGTCATTTCCACTCTAATAGCACTATTGGTTTTTAAGTATCGGGTTCCGATTGTGTCTGGAATTCCCCGTAGAACATTTTAGTTGTTGTTGGTTTTTCTGCTTCTGGTGGCCTTCAGCGCGATCGCGCTCCCTTAGCACGATTGCGCTGGCCTGTGATTTCCCCTTCAGCATGATCGCACTCCTTTAACGCGATTGCGTTGGTCTGTGTTTTCCCTTCAGCGCGATAGCGCTGGTCTATGATGCTTCCTTCAGCGCGATCGCGCTCCTTTAGCGTGATAGAGCTGACCAGCGACCAACAGCTACATATTTTTGGTCTTTTCGTTTTTCCAGCACTTTCTCTGCAACTTTCTCACTCTAAAACAGAAAATACTCTCCCAAAATTGCTCCAAATCGATCCTAAACCTTGGGAAACCATTTGTTCGTGTATTTTCCGTGTTTCTTCGTCTCTTGGTAAGCCTTCTTCCTCCTTGAAATTCTCTTGTTCCTTCCTTAAAATTCCACCATTGATGCTCATTCTAAGCTTGGAAATTCTTGTGTAGTGATTGTTTCTAGCTCGTGCATGCTTCGTGGGGGTTAAGGATTGTCCACCTTGGCTTAAATTCCATCTTTGTGGTAAGTAATTCTCGCCCAATTTCCGATTTTATTCTTGAAATTCTATCTTTAAGCCTCATCTTGAGCGGGCTGCTTTGAGACCTAATTGTTGTCCGTTTTCGCTCAAATTTTGAGCATGCACTCCCGGGATGGTAAGGAACACATGTGTATTTTTCGTTTCCTATTCTTGGTTGCGGGGCACATGAGCCCATTTACAATTCGGATTTCAACCCGGGTATGTTTATGGCATTATGGGTATTGTTAGTCTTGTTTTGACGTATAGATTATTGTGTTGATAGCGGGTTTGCGATTTGGAGCTTCTCGGAGAAGTTCGAGCCTAGACGACACCGTCCCCGCAGCTATCATCGAACGACAAGTAGGTTATGGCTTTCCCTACCTAGACTCTGCGTATATAGGCTATAACTGCATTAATTAGTATCCTTGGGTGGGTTGTTATAGGTTGGTACCCCAAACCTTGCCCGTCTTTTCTGTCTGTTTACTTCATATGTTGATTATAGTATTCGTGTAGTATTGTATATTACCCTTGTGGTCCTGTGTGGCCTTGTTTTGACTCTGGAACATAGATGGTGGATTATTTGGGAATGTCCGCGAGTCCCGGGCATAGAGATATCCTTTTAGGCTGGTTATGTCTGCTGAGTAGTTGTTGGGCCTGTGCAAGGCTGATAGGAACTGTTTGTTAGCCGCTGGGCTAACTTATATTTGTGTGCAAGCATATCATTCGATAGGTTGATTTCTGCTTATTACAGTTTTTATATCTTATATGCGCTCAGTCGGTCGATGATACCTACTGAGTACCCGTTGTCTTGATGCTCATACTACACTTCTGCACTTTTTGGTGCAGATATTAGTTGATCTTTCGCCGTTGATCGCGTTGGAGACTCGTGCAACTTTTGGACATCGAGACTAGGGCGAGCACCTGCCGATCGGGGCTTGTCTACATCTCATCTTTTATATTATTACTCCTTGTATTTTCGGAGAAAGATTTTTATTGTATTTTGTTACTTATGGCACTTGTATCCCATTAGAAGCTTTTGTACTATCGATACCAAGTCTTGGGGTTGGTGTAGTATCTTTGTATATATATTTGGGTTGTTACTTCCGCGTGTCTTATCTTTATATTCAGCTTCTGCCTTTTTCTACTTGTTTTGCGTAATTGGTTAGGTAGTAGCCCATTACTAACCGTTCCGGGCTATGGGGATTGGTTCGCCTACTAGGGAGTTGTAGGTGTCATCATGACCTGAGAAATCGGGTAGTGACAAAAAAACCTCAATCAAAAAATTATAATAAAAAAATGTTAAAAAATTTCTTTACCTTTTCAATTTAAATAAATTAAATTTTAAGTTTTATTAGTAATGATTGTAAAAACATTAGTAATTCATAAGTTGATATTTTTTTTAAAATAAAATTATAATTTTAATCAAGATGTAGTAGAGATAGCATTTCTAAATATTTAGACAAACATTAGTTCCATATCAAATAAATTAAAATTTCATCACATTTAGAGTTCGTAAATGCGAGTTCATTCTAATCTTAGTAAATCATGTAGTCAAGAAACAATCTTATATTGACACTATAAAGTACTTTTTTTATAAATCTCCGTTGAAATAAACGTTAAGAATAACGGTGATGTACGTTTTTTCTCCTATATACTCTATAGCTATAACTATATCATCTTATTTAAAATTGTAAAATAATTTTTTTAAGTGTGAGTAAATATGTATACATTCTATTGATGTTGATGAACATGAAAAGAAAATTATTATAGTATAGCACAAGCGATTGCACACGTTGCAGAAGGGCATTTGGATTCATCAAATTGAATGAAAAACAGAAAGCAAATACATTACTCCCGATTTTTCAATTTATGTGATACAATTTGAATTTCAAAAGTTAAACAATTTAAGTTTAATCGTGAATCTGGGCATCGAATTTTTAACCTTTTAAAAATAAAATTTACATATTTGAAAACTCCGTAAAAAGTACTATAAATAACTATAATTTGTAATTCAAGATATTTAAAAGATATATGAAAAAAATTATACTAAAATTTGTATGTATCTCAAAATCCAAAAGGTGTCATATAAATTGAGACAGAAAAAATAAATAATTCAGTGAAAAATTAATTACATGAAATATTTAATATAGAAGAAGAAACCTAAACATGATCTATCATACAAATTAGGGGATTCAGGAAAAATAAAAAAACATATAGCAACGTGTTGCAAACCTTGAGAATTAAGAGTGCAAGGACAAAGTATTTGTCATAGTTAATCTAATTTATTCAATAAAACTTAACCGTGTTTGAAGTTGTTATAAAAATATTGTTGATCATTATTTTAATACCTCATTTTTATCTCTGAATGAATCGCTTTAGTTATCTTTTAATATATTTTATGACCTTTCTTTAAAGTATGATTATCTCTGAATGAATCAATATAGTTTTTTTCCTATTTTAGATGTTAAATAAAAAGAGAGAGAGAGAAAGTGAGAGAAAGAGAGAGATTGAAAAAGGTTAAAAAAAATAAAACCAAAAAGGAAAAAAAAATCGTATGATGTGTAAATTTCAATTTCTAATTCCTTTCCATTACTAATTCCTTTCCATTTCTATTTTATTTTAGGTTTTACTTTCTTTCCTTTTTGTAATATTTTCTTTCCTTACATTTCTTTCTATTTAATTTATTTTCTTCATTAATCATTAGGCATCAATCCGGCACTTATTCCTCCCCATTATTTGCATTTAGTATCCTAAAATATATTTTATATTTCAAATTTAGTCATTTTTCATAATAACTCTTCATAACATTTCAATATCCCACACATTCTTTGTATAAATTAAAAGGGTAGTAAAAAGAACTAAAACTCCATTGGATATAATTTTCTCCTGGTACGATAGAGTTCAACTTAATGGAGATTCTAAGGGCTTTTCATCTTCGATTCTATGAATTTCTTAGAGAAATTAAATTTAGTTTTTATTTTGTTAGATTTTTGATAATTTTTATTGATATAGAACGGTCAATTCAACCAGGTACTATTCTTATTTCTTATTTTCATGATATAAAGATTTGTATATTTGAATTGTTTCATTTAATTCATTTTTTATTTTATAAGAAAGTTCATTAAACTAATCAATATTTGTTCACTGCTAAAAATCATTTAGGAAAAGATATACATATTAAAAAAGATGTTTGTATTGCTGAATGATAAAGAACTCATGTATATATAAAGAAAGATAATTCAATATTTTGATTAATTTACCTGAGGCGATTAAGATCCTTCTATAATGATAACCCGAAACAAACTATTATATTCATGCTAAGAAAATTCTTCACCATTGTCATACAGATTACTCCTCTGCTCATACTTTATATCTTTTTCAATTGATCTGTTCATAGCAATAAGTTATTGAAGTTACAACTTTTCATTGTCTTTTTCTATTCCAATAATAAAGTTGTCATTTATATTTTTTGAAGTTACAATTTTTCAATGCCTTTTTCTATCTCAATAATAAAGTTATCATTTATGTTTTACGTTTTAATTATCTTTTTTAATTGCACAATAAATAAATAATGGTGAGGAAGAGAAAACAAACCAAATAAGAGAGAAATGTAGTATTGACTAATAATGAAATTAAGGAAAGAAAAAGAGATTAATAGCATTAACGATGAAAGAAATTAAATATAGCCATCTTTAATATTTTGTAAAATTTGAAAGTAAATTTTAGGCTTTTAAAATTAGAGAAAATGCTCAAAAAAAACCACAAAAAAGATAAATAGGATTCCTTGTCATAGAGAGCACCACGTCAGCAATTCCATAACCTTCCTTTATATTAATATATAGATTACACATAAAGTAGATGTGTATAACTAATTTATTCTTTTCATGATGTCTAACAATTAAGTCATAATCAGCTATTTATAGAAGAAAGATTGTGTCATCATGACACATGTCAAAAGAGGTCATGCCACCTTTTCAGACAAGTGTCAAGCGTGTGACACCTCTATGTACATGATTAATAAGTATCAAGCACGCAACACCTCTTCATGCATGATCGATAAGTTTCAAGCATGATTCCCAAATAAGTGTCAAACATGTGACACCTGTCCATGCATGATCGATGAGTGTCAAGAACGCGATAGCTTTTCGTGCATGATCAATAAGTTTCAAGCATGCCCTATATCTCCATACATGTGTGCCACGTGTCAAGTGTGCCATGTGTCATGCTGATTCATTATGGACACTAACACGTATTTTTTTTTATCCAATTTACAAAGTATCGATACCTCCTAATCATAAGATAGCCTTCAATTCTTCACTTTTCATCAAAGTGAAAATATATTTATTTACCTTAAAAATTATCTCATAAGTTTTAATCAGTATTCTTTAATTAGTCATTTTATTTATTAAACCCAACTTAATCACATGGGACATATATCTTGTATTTTTCTACTTGAAGCACATGATGCCATTGACTTAATGGGTTTAATAAACCTTCTTACATTATGTGCATATTATGGCCTAACTCTCTATGTTGATTATGTTAATCGTTGTTATTTAGTAACGAATAAGTATGAGTCATGACAGTTGTATGTCACTTTATTTGACGTAGTCCTTTCAATGTACTAAAATACTAATCCATTACTCAACACAATTTATAATTAGGAAATACAATATTGGTCCAATAAAAAACTTAAAATATCTTAAAAGTTAGTCAACAAGTTAGTTTTTTCAAACAAGCTCGGGCAACCGCGAGTTAGCGAATACTCTTGGTGCCTTAACACCCATCCAAGAGTATTAACTTGAACCCTTACCCTTAAGCTCTTAATTTTTAAAGTCTTTATCTGTTTTGGATTTTAAAAATTCTTATAAGTTTTTCTTGGTTTTTACTTTATAAAAACTAAGTGGCGACTCTTGCTTTTTATTGAGAACGTTTTGGAACTTTAATTAAATTTTTGAAATGAACTTTTCAATAAACAAGTCACTGTTTTTTCACGTCCTTACCCGAAAAGGATCAAAACAAAAATGGCGACTCTGCTGGGGATAATTCAACTAGGTTCTAACCTTATTGTTTGAAACTAACTTGTTTGACTAGCTATTTAGAAATTGTAATGATTAGTAACTTTATTGCTTTTCTTAATTGTTTACTTTTTTCGCAATTATGAACTGTTCATGGCATTTTCTGCCTCTCTTGGCAAAGCATTTGAATGCATTAGGGGTAAAAAGGTAATTATGCAAATCTTTGCGGTCGTTCTTGACAAAACACACATTTTTTGAAACAGACGAGTGAAGTAGTTGACCCGCGGTCGGTTAACGGTCACTTGTTGTTTCAAGCTTGGGTTGTCCGCCCGGGTTCCCGGTCAATTTCGAAACCTATTCTAGAAACTCAGGATAGAGCGAAACCAAATCTCAAATATAGGCATTAGCCTAGGATGTCTTAATATCCAAGGGATATCAAGTCTATTAATAAACCACCAAAACATGTCAACGGGTTTCCGATCCAATGATATAGCATCCAACTACATATTTTTTGAAAGACGTATGTGTTGTAATCGGACTATTGTCTAGGGGTGGGGCCTAACAGGTTATTCTGTTTTGTAGGATGTCAAAATTCCTCATGTTTGACATGGTAAAAGAGGTGCCTCTCCTCCTCCGAATGTGGTGGATAAATCTGGGTCCTAACCGTCAGAGGATAGTCTGCCAGTGTATGGGACATTTGCCGTCTTTATTAGATATGGAGGCCTGGCCAGAATTGATCGAGGTTTTAACGGGGTATTGGGACAACAAGAAAATGGTGTTTCGATTCGGAATGATGGAAATGACCCCAATGATAGAAGAACTCAGGGATTGCCTAGAGACCGCGGGTACAGCCAATGAAAGGAGATTAAGGCCTCGACAAGGCATCTTAATACCGAATAAACCCACCCCGACTCAGATTGCAAAGTATCTCCACTTGCGGGAGAATCAATGCCCGTGGATAAGGGGTCCAAGTATCTCCTTTCAAGAACTCTACAACCACTTTTCCACTAGGGAAGGATTCTTTCAGCACCAAAGCAAATTCTACACGTTTTAAGAGTGGGACAAGACCCGAGCCTTGGCGTTCGCTATTGATCTTTTAGGAATCATGGTATTTCCTCTAAATGAACAACTCCGCATCAATACCCGGATAATAATGGTGGCCCATACCATGTTCCATGGCCTGACAGAAGGAACCACCGTCAGCTATTTTCCTCTAGTACCTGTCATCTTATCTAATATTTATAGAGCTTTGGGAAAATGCAAGAACGGTCATCGTTACTCCCAAGGGTGCAACCAACTCCTACAATATTGGATTCTCAAGTATCTGGCCAAAGATAACAGAATCCAGGAAATCCCCAACCCAGATGGAATCGATAACTTCCCAGTGTTAGTAGGAGTGCTTAGGGATAGAGGCACCGAAAATAGGACCAAGATAGGATGGGCCCAAGCTTTTTGTGAGCTTGGAGAAGATAATGTGCAGATGATGTTCGATGATTTTTACTCGAAGGAAGTAATTGTGTAATGTCATGATCTAGCTTTCCTCCCTCTCTCGGGAATTCGCGGGATCCGACCTTATGCTCCGCAAAGGGTTCTTAGACAATTTGGAAGGGTTCAAATCGAGCCAGCGACCGTTCACATGGGTTGCTATGTCATCAACTATGAGGAACATGAAAAGGTCCTTTTGTTTTAGCTCCAAATTTCACAAAATTCAAGATTTAGGCTCCCCTTGCTATAGAGAACAAACCCTAATACTTTTCAAGAACCAATTTAGCCTCAAATAACAAACTCACTTCACCTTCTTCAAGCTTTTTCAAGCGCAACAATGATGAAATTTTGAAACACCTCCAAATTAACTCGAAATCGTCTCAAATTTTAGGAGAAGCTTCCTTTTAAGCTAGAGAACAAATCCCAATATATTTTTTTAGCTCGAACCTCTCCTAATCTTCAAGAATCATTTTCAAGTTTTCAAACCTTCAACCTCCTTTAATGGTAGAATCTTCCTTACAACTCAAAATCACTTAAAATCTTGAACTTAGACTCAAAAAACACTAGAGAATACGAATTTAGTGTCAAAAACAATAAATCAAACACACCAAAAAATCAGATTTTTTTTAAAAACAATAAATCAAACACAAAAAAAAATCAATTTTTTTTAGATGAATTTTTCAATTTTTTTTATTTTTAAATTTATGAACCTAGGACTTAAGATTGATGGAACAATTGTTAAAACCTATCTCTAATACCAAGATGATAACAATCTCAATCAAAAATGATCAAAATGAATATCGAAAACACAAAAACAAACAACACAAATTAAAAATAGAGGGATAGATAGAAAAGAGGATGAGAATAGAAGAAAGAAGGGCTAATTGAATCCACAATCAATCAAGGGAGAAGAAAACTTAATCAAATACCCGAGAAACCAAATTAAATCCACAAGATGATAACTTGATGATCGATCAAGCAAAAAAGATAACACAAGTAATTCGGGAATTCACCCTAATCACTCGATCTAAGCTAATAATTGGAATTTAATCCAATCACTACCCTAACCTAAAGTCACTAAAAATATCAAGTCTATTCAAGACAATTCAATCATCAAAATATCTGTATAAAAATGGCTAAGGCAACTATTTATAGTTATTGTCTTTACACAAATAGCCTATTACAAAAATAGCTCAAAAATAACTATTTTGGAAATAACCCACAAGGGCCCTTCTTGATTGCCCAAATGACATCTTGATCGCCCATGACCTTGTGTATTTATTGCTCCATGGCTTCCTTTGGTCTCCAAGCTATCATTCATATGTAGAAGCCCCTCCTAATGTGCTTCAAGCTAACCATGATCATATCATTTATACAACCCAAACTTTGTTTTGAAAGTCGTCTTCCATTCACCATCCAGTTTCATGCGAATTTGGTGGTACCGACTTCGAAGATCAACCTTTGAGAACACACTTTCTCTACATAGCTCATCCAACATATCATTAAGTCTAGGAATTGGATGCCTGTACTTGATTGTAATCTTATTCACGGCTCTACAATCAATGCACATTCTCCAAGTACCATCCTTTTTGGGAACAAGGATCATCGGTATGGCACATGGACTTAGGCTTTCTTTGATCAATCCCTGTTCAAAGAGTTCTTCCACATGCCTTTGTAGCTCCTTGGTCTTTTCCAGATTACACCTATCGGCTGGCTGGTTGGGAATTTGTGACCCCGGCATAAAATGATAAGATCTCAATTAGGAAGACTAATTGAAATCCAAATGTGGAAAAATTTATGGGCAACAAGGGACTTTATACCGTCACCTCCAAATTGAACTCAATCAACAAATAATAACCCAACTCTATCAAACAAGAGACACACAAATGAATCCACAAATGGATGACTCTATGATTAATCAAGCAAAAGAAGTTAACAAGCAATCAAAGGAATTCAGCCCCAATCATTCAACTACACTATTAGGAATCCACCCAATAGTACTATTAGGAATCCACCAAATAGATTTCTAAACTAGGTTAACTAATTGGGAAATCCACCCAATGACTACAAGCTAGAGAGTAGCAACTGGAAGCTTGCAAAGCAATTCAATATTCATAAAAATCTGCTTAGCTAAGGGAAGAGAACCCCTATTTATATCTATTACATAAAGGCCTAATAGTGACCTTGAAATATAGCCCAACATGGCCCAATGCACTGGATGTGCGTATGAGGTTCGATCCGCACCACTGGAAGTGCGTGTCGCACCAGTACGTCGCACATCTTGAGCAGGAGCATTCTTGCAGTCTTGTGATTTTGGTGTGCAAAATGCACCAAGCAAAGTGCACGTTGCCCCTTGGTCGCACCATCAAGCAGAATCACTGGCAGCCTTCTCTCCTCATGCGATCATCCATAAGTTGTAGATCCTTGATCTACGCTCTTTAATGGTCTCCAAAGCCTCTTTCTTAATGAATAGAGCTTGTAAGGCTTGGAGTTCTTTAGCTTGGCTCCTAGTGAATGGTCTTGTAGGGGTTGTGCTGAGCGATATCATATCATCCTCCCCTTGTTGAAAAGGATTCATCCTCGAATCCATAGCTTCACCTACAGCACAAGAAGATAGATCACTCACATTGAAAACATTGTGAACATTATACCCACATGGTAGATCGATCTTGTAGGCATTGTCGTTGATACTCTCAAGTACTTGGTGTGGGCCATCACCCCTTGGACTCAACTTCCTCTTGCAGAGTTATGGGAATCTTTCCTTCCAAAAATGAACCCAAACCTAATCAATGGATTGAAAGATCACTTTCTTCCTCCCATGATTTTGTTGGAGAGCCACCTTGGAGTTGTTCTTTTCCATGGCCTCCCTTACCTTTGTATGAATCTTCACCATCTCCTTTTCCCTTCGCTTTGCATCTAAACTCACAACAATATCACTAGACAAAGGGGTTAAGGATAATGGAACCAATGGGTTGAACCCATAACACACTTCAAATGGAGTCATTCCAATAGAGGTGTGAAGAGATCGATTGTAAGCAAATTCAATCAAAGGTAAATGGTCCTCCCAAGAAGTTGGAGATCCTCTAATCATGCAATGAAGTATGCTCCCAAGAGTCCTATTGACTACTTCAGTTTGACCATCCGTTTGAGGATGACAAGAAGTAGAGAACATGAGTTTGGTACCAAGTGTACCCCATAGACTCTTCCAAAAATGGCTAAGAAACTTCGAGTCCCTATCACTAACAATAGTGCGAGGTACTCCATGCAATTTAAGCACATAAATCACAACAAAGATGCAACATGAGATGCATCATCAAATTTATAGCATGGAATAAAATGAGAAATTTTGGAGTATCTATCCACTACCACAAAGATACTATTATGCCCTCTTTTGGTTTTTGGAAGTCCCAACACAAAATCCATAGAAATGTCCATCCAAGGACCAAAAGGGGTAAAGAGAGGTGTGTACATACCTTGGGGCTGAGTCTTGGACTTGGCTTGCTTGCATTTGAGGCATTGTCCACAGAGCTTCTCCATATCATGCTTTATCTTTGGCCAATATAATTGCTCCATGAGAATATCAAGTGTTTTGTTGACACTAAGTGTCCCATCATTCTACCACTATGAGCTTCTTCGAGTAAGAGTTTCCTCCATGAACTCATAGGTACACACACTTTGCCATCCTTGAACAAATAACCATCAAGCATTTGGAAATGTTCCACACGCTTCCCTTGGCCAAGTTTATCACAAACCTCTTTGAAGTCGGAGTCCTTAGAGTAGAATTCCTTTAGGCTTTCAAACCCCATCATTCTAGAAGTCAAGGTGTTAACCAATATGAACCTTCTAGACAAAGCATCGGCAGCCACGTTTTCTTTCCCTTGCTTGTAGTGTCATATAAGAAAATGTTTCAATGAACTCCACCCACTTAGCATGGTGCTTGTTTAGCTTTGATTGCCCCTTTAGATGCTTCAAGGACTCGTGATCTGTCCTTATCACAAACTCTTTGTGCCATAGATAGTGTTGCCAATGAGCCAACACCCACACAAGTGCATACAACTCTTTATCATATGTTGAGTAGTTCAATGAGGTCCACTTTAGCTTTTCATTAAAGTAGGCCAAAGGATTGACTTCTTGCATCAACACTCCACCAATACAACCACCCGAAGCATCACACTCAATTTCAAAAGCGTTATCAAAGTCGGGAAATTATAGCAAAGGAGAAGTGCTCAATGTAGACTTCAACTCTTGAAAGGCTTTATCTTGAACATCTCCCCAAAAAAAGGGTGTGTCCTTTTTGATCAATTCGGTTAGAGAGGAAGCAATAGTGCTAAAACCTTTCATAAAGCGTCGATAGAAACTTGACAACCCATGGAAACTCCTCACTTTGGTTGCATTAGTAGGAGTTGGCCAAGATCTAATAGACTCAACCTTTTCTTCATCCACCTCTACACCATTGGCACTCACCACGAACCCCAAGAATACTACCTTCTCAACACAAAACGAACACTTTTTAAGATTTGCAAAGAGCCTTTCATGTAGTAGAACATCAAATACTTGCCTCAAATGGCCAACATGCTCCTCAATGGTCCTACTATAGACAAGTATGTCATTGAAATAAATGTCATGCCCCGAGGTTACCCCCAAGATGTAACACGAGACTTAGGACCACAAGGATCCCAAGCTAACCCTTGGTCATAGCATTCTCAAGCAAACATAAAGGAAACATAGCGGAAGCATCAAAGATAGAGACAGAATAGCATAAGATAGATGGTCGAGTCAAAAGAGATACGACACCCAGGAAGGGTTACATACGGTCTATGTCTGAAAGCCTGTAATCATAACATAATGAGTTACTAGGACAATACCCTAGCTAACTCGAAGTACAAAAATAGGAAATCAATATAACTAAAATATATCTAGTCCTCGAACTAAGAGGACTCACCAACAGTTGACAGAAAAGTGGCCTGGAAGCTCTACCCACGTGTCTAGAAAGGAACACCTGAATCTGCATCATCAAAGGATGCAGTGCAAGTTATGCGTTAGTACTATAGGATGTACCGAGTATATGAGCGATGCATGAACCATAATAAAATCAGTTTAAAGACATGCTTAAAATGAACTTGTTACGTAAAGAAGAAACATGAATAAATACCAAGGTATAAGACATAAAACATGAAATAAAGCTTAAGTTTCATAGTATAGAATCATATAACTTCATAGCTTGAAAATAAACACATGGGAGTTTCTTTTAATCGCCATAAACCATGCTGAGCTACATGGAGTCCTATGTATCTACCCCATTGAAAGGACCCAATATACCTTGCCAGGGTATAGAGGCATGACATGTGGCATGATCACTAAATCTGATACCCAATAGAGGGGACTTAGAACCTACGGGGGAACATAGTTCTGGGACCATGGGTACTCTCACCCGGTCCAACTCGGTGCTAAATACTACTCCCAAAATGTATAACATGTGCTCACATACATATGGCATATCTGATGCCAACTTGTTCATAACTTGTTCATACTTGTTCATACCCTGGATCGTCATACTACTCATGAGTTTTAGTTTAGAAAATGACTCATGAGCATTGATGGAACATCATGTGTCTTGTCTTGCATAATACTTTATAACATGGAAAGACTTGCATACTTCATGACTTGTAAAATTTGCATGGCTCTAGTTCAATTTCATAAAACATATACTTTCATAGAATGTAACACGCATGGAAAGACTTGCATACTTCATGACTTGTAAAATTTGCATGGCTCTAGTTCAATTTCATAAAACATATACTTTCATAGAATGTAACACCCCAGAATTTAAACCAGTTTCTAAAACCCAGAACCTAGAAAACTCAGACAAAATTTCAGCCTTGGTCAAGCCTCACGACCTAGCCCACGGGCGTCATGGACACGATGGCCCATCAGGTGCCTGTGGGAAGGGACCAGAAGTTGGGTTTCAGACGGCTCCAGCCAGATGAGGGACCCGAAAGGCATCGGCAGTTCGACGGGCCATTGGGCAGCCCGTGAGAAAGGGCCAGCCGCTCAGACCCAGCCATCCTTGCCCCGATGGGCTAACGCCACGGGCGTCATCAAAGCGACGGACAGTGGGAGCCGTCATGTGAATGCCCTAGGGAACCATCCCCTCCTTCCCTATTCCGACGCCAGGGCCGATAGGCCGTCGCAGGTCCGACACCCGTCGGGCACCCCGTCCGGCGAAGGTTTCTCCAGAAAAATTCCAGCCTTAAGTAGGGGCAGTCTGGTCTTTTCCCAATTATTTTAATTTTGATTCTAAGTCATTTTGGGGGTAATTAGAGGGTTTTAACTGTACTTTTCCCTCATTACTCCTCAACCACTCATACTTAGCAAATCTCTCAAGAACAGAATGCTCTCTCTCAAGAACAAGGCAAAAAGGGATTTCCTCCAAGTTCCTCTCAGAATCCAAAGATTCAATCGTATAATCTTCACTCGGGTATGTGGGACTTCACTAGTGGGTTCCTTTCACCCATTGGGTCCCTAGATTCTAGAAAATCTTTAGTTTTCCCCAGGCATGTTTCAGACCTCGAGTTCTACATCCTTAGGGAATCAATGTAATTCAGTTCCTACAGTTCTTACGGTATCAATCACATGTTTCTTGGGAAATTAGTAAAGTTCATGTACAGGATTCAGAACCCTAACTTGTTATAACTTTCAGTATTTCATAAATTATACTTGTTAGGCAGGCTCAGTCAGTTAATCAGATTCCAGAATTTGGATGTCATATTCTTCAGTATGTTTATGTGCATTCTCAGATTATATCAGTACTTTGAGCTATCGAGCACTTCAGTTTGCATTCGTTGCTTATGTCCAGTTGGGAGTAAACTTAGCACCTAGTGAACTAAGGTATGAAGGCTCACCCATCAGTTTAGGCTGAGACCTTTAGTAGCAATCCCTAAGTTCTAGAACTACGGCGCCACCGTAGGTTCTAAAAGGGGTCACCCGTCAGATTAGGCTTGACACCCTTGTCCCTTGTGGACTTTAGTAGTGGATCCACGTCAAACTTGTTCGTACCCTTGGCAAGGTATGAACACCCTTCCATCCAGGGTTACAGGTTGGCCCCATAGTTAGCTCAACTTGGGGTATGTCGGTTAGTAGTGTCTCCCACAGTCAGACTCTTATTTGCTTTGACCTTGTATCCAGAAGATGTATTATCAGTATTCAGTTCAACATGTTGTTGACACTCAATTTTTTCCCTCCATATTTTAAATTAACTTTGCGTTTCTTCAATTTAAAATAATTTTGAAATATTTATTCTCATCGTCCTCAAAATCAATTTTCAGGCTAATTTTGTGATTTTTAGGTGAAATATACGTATTTTAATTGTGTAGAATTATATAAATTTTACTTAAAGAAAATATTTTAGAAACTATTTCCAGTCAAAAATCATGTTTAAATTGAGAAGATTTTGTTTTCCTCAAAAATGGAGATTACTTGAATAATTAGTCTCTTAATTTTAAATAAAGTGGTTATGCTTTAAGGGAATAATTATTTTATTTTGTTTGAATTAAAGAAGCTCAAATTATTAATTTAGATAAATTCATCTATTTTCAAATTTAGCCTAAATTCTCTAATCGTTTCAATTTGGCTATTCCCTAAACTAAAATGGCCACATTCATATCCTAAATAACCCTAATTCCCCAGTTTTGTTTCATCCAGCGTTTGGGCCAGCAAATTCCCAACCGGACTGGCCCAACTCTTTTAACTCACTCCTAGCCCACTCCAATCTGCCCATACCCGGCCCAATCCTTCACACCACTATACTTTTTCTCTTTCTCATCTTCTCACTAATAATACACCAAACACCACCTTATATCCTATCTCTCTTCGTCAAACGATGAACACACCAGCAACCAAACAAATCCAGACGTTTCTCCGTCAACAACAGCTCAAACAACCGTCTCAACTTCACCAAACGACTCCCAAAAATCCCAAATCTTTATTCATCGTCAACCCTTCATCTTTACCCCCCCCCCCCATTCTCTTCCTTAGGAGTGGTAGCTGACTTGGAGAAAAATTGAGGGTTTTGGGGAAGCACTTCTCTAACCCTACGCAACTGAGTCAACTTTTAGATATAAGCATATTAAAAATCAAAACCCGACGAGGTTGTTTCTAATTCCGGTGGTGGTGGAAGCTTTTCGGCGAGACTCATTTGTCCTAGTTGGCTGCTCTACAACAGGTAAACCCCTCATCCCTTTCCTTACTCTTTTCTTCTCCTTTTCGTTTGCTTTTAATATAATATGGAGTCGTCTGCTATTTCTTTTAGAAATATGTTGTTGGTTTTAGGCTGGCGTTGTTGTGACTATGAGTTGTATTCTTTCAGAAATCTCTGGTTTTAGACAATTTTGGTTTGATTCGGTATTAAGGAATCATGAGCGAATGCTTGGAATCTGATTTGTTGAAATGATCGTCAATCACTAAATTCGGGAAATCTTTCGTTTTGTTTTTCTTGCTTCCTCTTAGTTACTGGTTGTTGTGCTCGTATGAATATTTGCCTTATTCCTGTATGAACATTGCCATGAGTTCTTCTTTGTGGGGAAACCATTTTGACCTCTGGAAATGGTGTAGCTTAGCCTATTTGTTTACGTTCATAGACCTGAATATGACTTTAAAACCGTATTTTGAGAGCTAGTTTCTTTTTCTTTCCTTTTTTAGACTGATTTACACAACTTTCCATCTAACTTGAACAAGTTCTTCACTTCTTTAAGAATCTACTCGTTTCATTTATTTTATTCACTTCATGTTAGCTGAAGAAAGAAGAATCTTGTTGTAGGATTTATTATCCGCTGAAGTATTAATTTTTGCTCGGGTTGAAGTTTTGAAATCTGACGGACTCTAGTCTAGATGTGAATCTGAGCAGTTTTGATTGAAATTTCTCATATTCGATTCTGTTTTCTTGCTCAAGCATGAGTCTTAAATCTGAAAATGTTATGTGTTTGGAGTCAGTACGCTTCTTTTACTAAAAATTAAGTATGATTTTGTTACTATGAGCTAGTTAACTGAAATTTGCCTTGTCTCTTTCTTGTGTTTTGAGATATGATTTCACCCTTTTAAGTGTTGGTATTCATTTCAGTAATTCAGTCTTCATGTAGTCCTAAGTCTTAAGCATGAAATCATTTATTGGTTATGTTTCAGCTTGTTTGTGTGTTTTCAATTTCATATTGGTTGGTTTAAAATCCATGAGAGTTTAAACTTTGTTGAAGATTTCTTTTTTTCATGTGTTAGTTCATGTTTAAAAGCTTAAAGATATTCCCTGTTCATTCTCCCTAAATGATTAAAATAGTGCAAGATGTCTTGGGTTCGCATCTTTTATAAATCGGTTTAGAGTAGACCATTAGAAATAATAACTTGAATTTTCTACTACTTATGTTAAACGATGAATTTTCCAGTTTATTTTTGGAACCCATATGCCTGCTATGTATGTACAGACTTCTTGGATTTTCAAAATTCTAAATACTATTGTCACAAAATTGGTGTGTTTAAATTCCAATAAATGTGCAGATTCTCTCCTTAAATGTTGTCATTTCGATTGAATGGTTTCTAAAGAACGTGTTTAGAAAGCTTAGCATGATCCTTTGCGTTTTCTAATCCTCCTTTCCTTATCTTTTGTGCATGAACTTCGTGGAACGAGTCCACCTGGACTCTTATTTCTTACATTCGATCATTCCTCAAGTCTACCTCATGATCTATGTTGAAAGGGAAGCTAATATGAAGGCCAAATTCCTAAAAATGCAGCAGCAAGCAAGTAGCAGAACTGGAAATTGGGCATGAGTTTTCGATGTTTTAGACTTTGGAAACCTCAAAGTCATCTTGTTATTCTTTTCCTTTTTCTTTTGTCATTTTATACTCTGTTTTGAATGCTAACATCTTTTAGTTAACTTAGTTGAATCCTCACGGAGATTTTCTATTTGGAAAAGGTTGTTTCCTTATTATGCTTACTCTATTTCAAATTCATTATGAGCAATAATTTTATCATGTACTTATTTTCGCAAAATTAGATTCATGTAGGCAAAAATCTATGATCGATAGAATAACTTGGGGAATATCTCATGTTCCTTTATCGTTATTAAAAAGCTCAAATCCATGTTTAAGAAATTGGGTTAACTATTTAACTCAAAGACTTAAATGGGATAAATGTTGAAAAATCAGAATTATTTTGAAACTTTAACATTCAAATTATTTCATTTTGGATTGAGATGAATGAAAAAGTAATAAATAAATTCTATCCATTTTAAATAAGATTTTCAAATAATTTTATGATTTTTCAAATAACTTAAAGGAATTTTTATTAGACAAATATTTTTGAATTCGCCGGGAATCACACTTGTGGATTTTCGAAAGTGCCTAACACCTTCTTTCGAATTTAACTTGAACCCTTACCCGTTCTCTGATTTTTAATTAAAAGGTTTTCTAAAAATACCTTTTTAAAATGGTTTCTTAATTTTTCCTTAAAATTAAGTGGCGACTCTCTTTTAAACTCTATCTTTAAATTATTTTCTAAAATAAATCTGATACAAATGAGTTTTTTTCGCCATGAAAGTTATGAAGTAGTTTTTGAATTATTCGAAAATGAACGTAACAGAATGGACTCCGCTGAGGATTCATCTAGGTTCTAACCAAAAGGATTTTATTTATTTGGCTAACTTTTATTTGCAATAATTGTTAATTTTTGCTATTATGTGTTTAAATTTCAAGTATATTATTGTCATTGCATGTCATGGCATCTTCCATCACATGGCATGCGATTTTATTTATATTCAAGGGAGGTTCATGATCCCACAGACTCTCGCTATAAATGACACTTTCTTGAAAATATGATAGTTTACGGGTACATCATGCGTCCAATGTCTATCATATTTTCAACTCAAGTTGTCTGTTTGGGACCCGGTCTATTTCAAAAGCCCACTCTTAGACACCTAGCATAGAGCTAAACCAAAACCCATGTTTAGGCATTGGCCTAGGATGACCCAATACTCAAGGCGTATTGGGTCCATTAGAAGACCACCTTGCATCTAATTGGCTACGATCAATAAAAGATAATCATCCAACTATTTTATAAATTTGAAGGATATATATGCCATATTGTGCGAACCATTGTTCCTCGGGATTGGTGATTTATTAGTTATAAACAGTTTCTTTTATTGTAAGTCAAAAGAAGATCTTTATCCGAAAGGCGTTCGGAAATGTCGAGAAGTTCAAGAATGGAGGACCTCTAAGGCGGTTTAGTATAGGATTGTTTTCCTGCGTGGGACTGATATTATTTATTCCCCCTCTTCCTTTATAGTGTATCCCCATTTAGTTTATTCATAAATTTGTATAATATATTTTTGGCACAATGGAACGTCTTACAAACGGCATATACGTCCTTCAAACGTTAGGCTTACCTTTGGCTTAAAAGGTCACATATATGTTAGGACGCGTTATATATTGCCTATGTGCTAAATGTTATATAATTTGCTTCGTCCGTACTTATTTAACTTGTGTGATTAATATACATATGTTTTGCTTTAAACGGGGATAGTCCATTATTCCATTTAAATATTTTAGAGCGTCATTAGGCATATTAATTCAAAATCCTCAAGTTCTACATTTCAAACTTTCCAGAAACGTTATTAGGTCACCGTTAAAATTCACGTTGATTCCATCACTCTTACAAATCACTTTATCATACATATTATGTCCAAGATCGACTAAGTATTTCATCAAAATTCTAGTGCATCGTTATTTCTACAGAATTTTTTTAGAATTTAATATTTTCTCTCAGAAATTCAACTCGTGTTACCAAAATTGAGCATAAATGTTTATACCTTTCTTCAAATAGCTCACTTTTTTTAAAATCCTCTCCTTTTAATCAAAATTTCATCCATTCAATCACCTCTCAAAAGTCTCGTCTCTCAAATTTTGGACTAGTCTTGTTTCGAGCAAAACAAATGATATTTATTTTATGTACTTTAATTAATTATTACGATCAATAGACTAACACTTTTACTTTTTGAGTATTTTCCTTTCTTTAGAGAAGCTGATTTGTATTGGTAATCAAACTTGCTCACTTCACCACATCAAGCAGTTTCAAGTACTCGCTGGCAGAACATCCGTATTTCACTCGGTCTAAGGTCAAGAAAGTTACTACATACTCACCATTTTTTCTTTGGGCTGTCAAAAAGACTCGTTCAACTATGAACTCCAGTTTGATCAACACAATCACTTCATCTGAGACAACCCTCCCTTTGACTGTCGCAGCAGACACTGGCACGTCAGTAAGATCAGAAATAACCCTAGAGGTCGTTGCTAGTTTAGAGCAACAAATTGCTGAACTAAAGCTCATGGTGATGCAAAACAGAACTACTTCTCAGAATCCACCAAACATGACCCTACCCCCTGATGTTCGTCAAAAGGGACCTATGTTTCCAACCTCAGAAGAGTTTGATCAGGGAGATTATTTCACCACTTCCTAGCAAGTTCAAAATGCTCATGCTCCTCAGAATGTTCCTCTTGTGTACACCTTTGCTCCTCCAAAAGCTCAGAGTGTATCGATGATACACTATGTTCCACCAGTGTACACTTATACCACTGCTCCACCTATGACACGAACTCAAGGGCTATGTCGCAAAGATGTTGATCACTATGTTGAAACTGAAAATGAGATAAAAGCGGCTAATGATGAAATAATGAACAGGAAGCTCAAAAGTTTGGAAGATGCTATGAGAAGTCTTCGTGGGCTGGGTAATAACCAAAGCATAAGATATGAAGAGTTATGTGCATTTCCTGAGATTGAGTTGCCACCAGGTTACAAGATTCCAAAGTTTGAGAAGTTTGATGGTTCTGGAAATCCTTTCTTTCACTTGAAGGTCTATTGTGAAAAATTGATCGGTGTAGGAAGGAATGAAGGCATAAGAATCTAAGCTATTTAATCAAAGCTTGAGTGGAAAGGCTTTAGAATGGTACTCTAAGCAGGATGTAACCAAATGGAATTCATGGGATGATTTGGCAAATGCTTTTGTGGATCACTATAAGTTTCATGTTGAGATCGCTCCTGACAGAATATCTATTACAAATCTAAGGCATAAATCCACTGAAGGCTTCCGTAATTATTCCATACGTTGGAGAGAAGAAGCATCCAGGGTACACCCCTATGGAGGAAGCAGAAATGATCACTTACTTTATTCAGGCTGTAGACCCAGAATTTTATGAAAGAATGATAATAATGAGTGGAAAAACTTTTGTTGAAATTATCAAAACTGGAGAAATGATTGAAGATAGCCTCAAGACTGGAAAAATAACAAACTTCACAGCATTGCAGTCCGCTAATAAGGCCTTCCAAACTGGCGCTTTTGGAAACGGGAAGAAAAAATACAAAGAGGTTATGGGAGTGATGACTCGAGGAGGTACCTCATATAACCAACAACCTTCACGTTCACCATATCCAGTCTATAATGCACATGCGACATATCATGCTCAACTATCTCCAAAAAATCTCCACAACAATGCACTCGTTCCAACTATGAAAGGAAGCCTCCAAGGGTCTTCATGCCATTAGCAGAATCACTAACTCAACTTTATGAAAGGTTGAAAGCAGCTGGGATACTTCATCCAATAGAAGCAAAGCCTGTGAATACTTCAGCCAATTGGTATGATCCAGATAAACGACGTGCTTATCATTCTAGAGTTTTTGGGCATTATACTAAGAAGTGTATCACCCTGAAACACAAGATCCAAGACTTGATTGACGACAAGGTGATAACACTTGCAGAACCTCCAGCAAATGTGAACAACAATCCATTGCCCAATCACCAGAAGTAACTCTTTGCATGATCAGTTGCGAAGAAGAATGAAGTTTTCTCGAGGTTGCACTTTTGGCGTTCTATGATTTTATGTTATCATTTTCTTTCCTTGTATTCGCACTTTGTCATTTTATTTCCTTGTAATCGTATCTTATGTTTTGATTTCCTTGTAATCGCACTTCTACTTGTAATGTGAACTACGTTCGACCTGATTTCCCTAGTGGAATACATAGGCGGCCTATCTTGACTTCAGCCATATTATCAGAAAAATTTCAATTGCTTTTTGTTTTATGTTGGAACTACGTTTGACCTGATTTACCTAGTGGAATAAGTAGGCACCACACCGGCTCGATCATACCCCCCGTAAGATTTCCATTTCCCTCTATAGTAAAAATTGGGGCAGAATTTTTGAGAGGATCTCAAAAATTCGCTAGAAGAAGATCTTTTCCAACAAGTCAGAATTGGATATCACATTGAAGCATGCAACTGGGGTAGAATTTTTTAGAAGGTCTCAAAAATTCTGTGGAGTTTTGACATTTGAAAACTGAAGTTTGTTGAAGCTGCAACTGGGACAGAATTTTTGAGATGGATCTCAAAAATTTCATATTAAGCGACAACAGAATCTACAAAGAAATTCAAGAGTTTTATGTGTTTTAGACTGGGGCAGAATTTTTGAGGAAGGTCCTAAAAAATTTCATCAAGACTGCATTTCAAAATCAGAAAAGTGGGCTAATCAAGTACAAGAAGGAGCACCAGGAGAGCAAGGCAAAGCCAATACGAATCAGTTTCTCAAAACTAAGATTTTTTCTCTGGCTGCAGGAAAAATAAATTGACAATGCTGAGATCACCAAGCCTGATAAAAAATATTGTTGGACTCACCACGGCCTTGGCATAAATATCCAGACAACTTTTCTTCTCACTTTATCTCTTAATTTATTCCTGTCACTTTCTTATAATCTTAACACTTTCTCTAAATTTTTATAGACAAAATGGTCGGGCACAACGACTAGGACTTGGAGATATCATTCGGATCATTATATCATAAGCCAAAGGACTTTATCTCCAAACTTATTCTCTGTTATACCCTTTGATTCGTTACAATTATTTTATTACATTATTAATGATTGTATTCTTTAAGTTATGCAGGTAACGCTCTTCAAATCTTGCTTCCCATGACAAGATCAGAGGACAAGTGATAATGGATTCTCTCAAAATTTAAAGAATCAAGCCAGAAGATCGCCGGACATGAGACATGCACAAGTCCTTTCAATGATTTTTGATGCAACAGATCGATTCATACATTGAAAAATCCAAATCTTTGTCTCATAATCGAATCTTACGTTCATTATAAAATTCTATCAATTTCAGGTCCGAACTACGTCTGACCTGATTCTTGTTCCAGCAAGATACGTAGGCAATCCGACATAAGGATTCGGTCTTCTCACTGTTTCAAACTACATGCATGTTTTGAATTAGTTAATTCTTTATTTCTTTCAAACTATTTCAATTAAGTACCCTTCGATGGGAAATGAGGGTAGCTTTTTGAAAGTGTTAAATAATCTTTGTGCAATTTCAAACTTCAAAGACTTTCTTTATCGGCAAATCCTCTCTTTATAAGAGATTTCATTTGAAATAGGGATGTACCTTATGTTGTATCCCTAAATCGGTCATTAGATCCTTCATTTAACGCCAGAATTCCTCTCAATATATTTTCTGGGATCATACGTTTTTCATAGTTACCAGATTGTTATGACACATTTAGATGGTGTGTCATATGTTAATCTGTTTATGTTCAAATTAAGAAATTTTTTGTGAGTGCAGGAATGACAAAGTCTTCAAGAACAACTGAAAATGTTAAACAACAGGCCTATTCGTTGGCACAAGTCGAATGGCTATATTCTTACCCCTTACTTTTGGTGTTTACTTCATTAACAACCGTTTTGTTCTACACGCTCATTCTGGCAGGGATATTATATTATTTTGGACCGTCACCTCCTTCAACGTGACATATTATATTATGTTGGACCGTCACCTCTTTCAACGTGACATATTATTATGTTGGACCATCACCTCCTTCAACGTAACATATTATTATGTTGGACCGTCACTTCCTTCAACGTGACATATTATTATGTTGGACCATCACCTCCTTCAACGTGACATATTATTATGTTGGACCGTCACTTCCTTCAACGTGACACATTATATTATGTTGGACCATCACCTCCTTCAACGTGACATATTATTATGTTGGACCGTCACCTCCTTCAACGTAACATATTATATTATGTTGGACCGTCACATTCTTCAACGTGACATATTATTATGTTGGACCGTCACCTGCATCAACGTGACATATTATTATGTTGGACCATCACTTCCCTCAATGTGACACATTATATTATGTTGGACTGTCACCTGCTTCAACGTGACATATTATTATGTTGGACCGTCACTTCCTTCAATGTGACACATTATATTATGTTGGACTGTCACCTCCTTCAACGTGACATATTATTATATTGGACTGTCACCTTGTTTAACATGACATATTATTATGTTGGACCATCACCTTCTTCAACGTGACATATTATTATGTTGGACCGTCACTTCCTTCAACGTGACACATTATATTATGTTGGACCGTCACCTCCTTCAACGTGACATATGATATTACGTTGGACTGTCACCTCTTTCAACGTGACATATTTATTATATTTAGTATATTCATTGGTATCAAAGTGATACCACTTATTTATTGGCGTCAAGGTGACACCACATGTGTATCGGTATTAAAATGATACCACTTGTTTATCGGCGTCAAGGTGACACCACATATTTATCAGTATCAAAGTGATACAAATTATTTATCAGCGTCAAAGTGACACCATATATTCATCAGTATCAAAGTAATATCACTTATTTATTGGCATCAAGGTGATACCACATGTTTATCTGTATCAAAGTGATACCACTTATTAATCAACGTCAAGGTGACACCATATATTTACCGGTATCAAAGTGATACCACTTATTTATTAACGTCAAGGTGACACCACATATTTATCGATAGCAAAGTGATATCACTTATCACCATCAAAGTAACACCACATATTTATTGATATCAAAGTGATATCACTTATCAACGTCAAAGTGACACCACTCATTTATCAGTATCAAAGTGATACCAATTATTTATTAGTATCAAAGTGATACCAAGTATTTATCGGCATCAAAGTGATATAAATTATTTATCGACATCAAAGTGATACCACTTATTGATCGGCGTCAAGGTGAAACCACATATTTATCGATATCAAAGTGATATCACTTATCAGCGTCAAAGTGACACCACTCATTTATTAGCGTCAATGAGACACGTTGGGTAGTCACCTCATTCAAAGTGACATGTTATATTCAAAATGGGTCATCCACCTTTCAATGAGACACGTTGGGTAGTCACCTCATTCAAAGTGACACGTTATGCTCAAAATGGGTCATCCGCCTTTCAATGAGACATATTGGGTAGTCAACTCATTCAAAGTGACATGTTCAAAATGGGTCATCCGCCTTTCAATGAGACACGTTGGGTAGTCACCTCATTCAAAGTGACATGTTATATTCAAAATGGGTCATCCGCCTTTCAAAGAGACACGTTGGGCAATCACCCTATTCAAAGTGACACGTTGCACACAAAATAGGTTATCCGCCTTTCAATAAGACATATTGGGCAGCCACACCATTCAAAATGGCATGTTACATTCAAGATTGATTCGTCCACCTAAGATATCAGGTTTGCACAAATTATTTTTATGTAAATGTTGCATTTACTATTGACAAAATTACCACAGATTTTGCGGAGCATGAATGTGGACGACATCAAAATAGACACAACACAACGTGAAACTTTTTCTTAGCAGCGAACTGAGACATAGTCTGAAGAGGAATATCAAACTCTTTGGACGCGAGTTGATGATTGACTTCCACCACAATCAAACCACACCCCTGTGAGAAGGCATGTGGGTTATTCCTTTAATTTTATCAAACTTTGGGTTTTCAGTTTCGCTTCCAAGGTAATCTTTGACTCACAATTGGAAGCAATATCCCTTTTTTCAAATCCGAGTGATAATACACTTAGAGTTTTGTAAGTTATGTCCATGTAACTCTTATCTATGAATGTGAGGGCCCCACATTTATTATTGAGATAATTACAAGCCTCCTTTCCATAACTTGATTCATTTGTCGCTCATCTTGAGCCAAAGATTGTCTTAGCATAAAGATCATCTTTTCAACCGATTGAGTCGAACTACAAGCAGCCTGATTCCCTGAGTTATGGGATATGTAGGTGGGCTCTATGATGAAAACTCGGCTGCATTCCAAACTCTTCCCCAATCCTCTTACTATCCAACTTTTCGGTCTCTCCGCACTCTGAAACCGGGATAGTTTGGAATTCTTTAAAATCGTGCATAAAATCAAGCGTCTTGAACTACAAGTGGCCTGAGTTCTCATATAACCTGAGATATGTAGGAAACTCGATACCGGAGTTTGGCCATGATTCTTTGAAAAATCCGTGCTAAAGTCAATCGTTTCCAAAAGATGAATTTATGGTCGAACAAAATTGAGATCGTCAACTCCCTTTGCCCAGGGTTCCTTACATCCACCCTAACCAAAGGGAGGGGCAACTGTGGACACTCAATTTTTGCCCTCCATAGTTTAAATTAACTTTGAGTTTCTTTAATTTAAAAAAATTTTGAAATAATTATTCTCATCGTCCTCAAAATCAATTTTCAGGCTAATTTTGTGATTTTTAGATGATATATACGTATTTTAATTGTGTAGAATTATATAAATTTTACTTAAAGAAAATATTTTAGAAACTATTTCAAGTGAAAAATAGTGTTTAAATTGAGAAGATTTTGTTTTCCTCAAAAATGCAAATTAATTGAATAATTAGTCTCTTAATTTTAAATAAAGTGGTTATGCTTTAAGGGAATAATTGTTTTACTTTGTTTGAACTAAAGAAGCTCAAAATATTAATTTAGATAAATTCGTCTATTTTCAATTTTAGCCTAAATTCTCTAATCGTTTCAATTTGGCTATTCCCTAAACTAAAATGGCCATTTTTTTGCAAATGTGGCCATATCCTAAATACCCCTAATTCCATAGCTTTGTTTCATCCAGTGTTTGGGCCAGCAAATTCCCAACTCGACTGGCCCAATTCTTTCAACTCACTCCTAGCCCACTCCAATCTTCCCATACCCATCCCAATCCTTCACATCACTATACTTTTTCTCTTTCTCATCTTCTCACTAACAATACACCAAACACCACCTTATATCCCCTCTCTCTTTGTCGAATGACGAACACACCTGCAACCAAATGAACCCAGACATTTCTCCATCAACAACAGCTCAAACGACCGCCTCAACTTCACCAAATGACTCCCAAAAATCCCAAATCTTTATTCATCGTCAACCTTCCATATTTATCCCCCCCGTTATCGTGTCCCCCGTATGATTTTGTTGCGTTGGCAGGTTCTAGAAGAACCTAGAAGACCCATGTGTCCTCCATCCAAAAAGCTCAGTGGTTTATCCTCGATTCTGCCCATTTTGTGTACTAATTTGTACATACGTGGTTGATTTTAGCTGGGTAATGAGGAATTCGTGTTTGAAATTCAAGATTCCTCAGCAAATTTCCCAGAAATGCCCTCTGTTTTCCCCCCTTTTCTTCACCTGAAAATCCCCCATATAAACCCCCCTTCTCTTCCTTAGGAGTGGTAGCTGACTTGGGGAAATATTGAGGGTTTTGGGGAAGCACTTCTCTAACCCTACGCAACCGAGTCAACTTTTAGATATAAGCATATTAAAAATTGAAACCCGACGAGGTTTGATTTTAATTTCGGCGGTGGTGGAAGCTTTCCGGCAAAACTCATTTGTCCTAGTTGGCTGCTCAACAACAGGTAAACCCCTCATCCCTTTCCTTACTCTTTTCTTCTCCTCTTCATTCGCTTTTAATATAATGTGGAGTCGTCTGCTATTTATTTTATGAATATGTTGTTTGTTTTAGACTGGCGTTGTTGTGATTATGAGTTGTATTTTTTCAGAAATCTCTAGTTTGAGACTGTTTTGGTTTGATTTGGTATTAAGGAATAATGAGCAAATGCTTGGATTCTGATTTGTTGAAATGATCAGCAATCACTAAATTTGGGAAATCTTTCATTTTGTTTTTCTTGCTTCCTCTTAATTATTGGCTGTTGTGCTCGTATTAATATTTGCCTTATTCCTATATGAACATTGCAATGAGTTCTTCTTGGTGGGGAAACCATTTTGACCTCTGGAAATGGTGTAGCTTAGCCTATTTGTTTACGTTCATAGACCTGAATATGACTTTAAAACCGTAGTTTGAGAGCTAGTTTCTTTTTCTTTCCTTTTTTAGACTGATTTACACAACTTTCCATCTAACTTGAACAGGTTCTTAACTTATTTAAGAATCTACTCATTTAATTTATTTTATTCACTTCATTTTAGCTGAAGAAAGAAGAATCTTGTTGTAGGATTTATTATCCGCTGAAGTATTGATTTTTGCTCGGGTTGAAGTTTTGAAATCTGACGGACTCTAGTCTAGATGTGAATCTGAGCAATTTTGATTGAAATATCCTATAATGACCCTTTTTGGTCATTTACACGTTTTTGCCTTTCTTGTACCATTAGAGCTTACTTGTAGCTGCCCAAGTCATTTATGGCTTGTCGGGATCGGTAGTTCAGTGCCCGGGCCGTTTGTTTGGTCTTTATGGCTGTTCCTCATTTTAGAGCTTCAACTTTGGAAATCGTTGACTTTCGACAACATTCTTGGTAATATCAAAGAATTAAACCAAGGTTCTAGGTTAAAGGAATTCCTTACTCGAAGGTTTGAGTTAAAGAAATGCCTCGTGTAACACCTCGCCCGTTTGGAAGGTTTAAAGTAACCCGTGACTTTGGGGTAAGACTAATAGTGTCTAATATACTAAGAAGGATTTGTTATGAGGTATTATAATCGCAAAATGGTCGTATGATAAGTTTTGAAGTCAAGCAAGTTGCGAAACAAAAGTCGGAAAAAGTTATTGTAAATTCCTTTAAGGAATTCTCTTCAAATTTGGGTTAAATGTATTGGGGTGTTTATCCCTATATATAAAGAGTTAGTGGGCCTCCAATATACCAAATCGAAGGTCTACGAGTCTAGTTTCTAACTCACTAAACCGTTCGTCCATACGACTTCAGAATAGAGAGATATTCACATTTTCGTAAGACTGCACAAGCAGGCACGTCAAAGTGGGGCCCACGTCCTAAGTCGGTTCAGCTTATAAAAGCTGATTTCTCCTTCGTTTTACCTCATTATTTTCACCCAAAATGCACTGAAAATCAGAGGTAAAGTCCATAAATAATCCATGGACTTTGATCCTTTCAATTCGGAAGTTTAACGGAAGTTGCTCTACATCGCGAGCTAGTCATTTTGGTATAGTTTTCCCCGTCGATTTCATGGCGTATCTTCGTGGGTGTTGATGCAGCAGTCCAACAGGTGTTTTATGAGTATTTGGCAGTAGCTACGGAGCTATATTGGCGAGGAATGGATCCCGTACACTTATCTATTTGTTGAATCAAGATTCGAAGCTTCTAGTCACAAAAAGTTGTATTTTTCGATAACTTGTAGTAGTTTCTTGTTGGATTTGGATATGTTTGTTGTTCCTACAAGGAGGAAGGTGGTTAATCTTGGAATACTGAATATTTTTGTCAAGGAATATCTCCCCTACGACCCTCCTTCGTTATTATATGTTCTAGTATTATTTTATGGATTTCTGAGCCACGAAATGGTATTTTGGATTTGTGGCTTTGGACAACCCCTTTATCTATTATGTTTGGTTATTGTTGTCGTGTTCTGGTTGTGGTAAGGTGCTGGAGGGATTGGGAAATTGTGCGATTCTTTTTGGAATCACATACGATAGTGATTGGATTGGACAAACGTGAAGTACGCCTTGAAATAGTGCCTCGGGAGCTCGTCGCTCCTTGGAGATATGGTTAACGTATTGTTGTTGGATTTAGCTGCCATTTGTTATTGTTATTGGCCTCATTTTTACGCTTTGGAGTTGGCTGGTCGCGAGTGTGACATTAACACCTTATCAATTGGCTATGGCTCGTTCTTGCAGCCTTGTCGATTCTAGCAATTGTTCCATTACCTTGGTTGGTCAGGCTTCATAGAGACGCCTTTGGGGCTTCAGTTGAAAGTATTTGTTTTATGTGATTCAAAGCTTCCTTGAGTTGTCCGAGTCTGGACGATGCCATTCCCGCAGCTAGTCATCGGATGAAAGGTAGGTTATGGTTTTCCCCTATCTAGACTCTGCGTATATAGGCTATAACTGCATTAATTAGCATCCTTGGATGGGTTCTTATAGGTTGGTACCCCAGACCTTGTCTACCTTGTTCGTCCGTTATTTCATGCGTTGTTTGTAGTATTCGCGTAGTATTGTATATTACCCTCGTGGTCCTGTGTGGCCTTGTATTGAATCTGGAACATAGATGGTGGGTTATTGGGGAATGTCCGCGAGTTCCAGACATAG
This sequence comes from Jaltomata sinuosa, assembly GCA_003996215.1. NCBI lineage: Eukaryota > Viridiplantae > Streptophyta > Magnoliopsida > Solanales > Solanaceae > Jaltomata > Jaltomata sinuosa. The sequence goes on from QJPP01007242.1 coordinate 103,164, forward strand.
AGATGATCCTTTTAGGCTTGTTATGTCTGCTGAGTAGCTGTTGGGCCTGTGCAGGGCTGATAGGAGTTGTTGTGAGCCGTTTGGCTACTTTTATATTTGTGTGCGAGCATATCATCCATGAAAAAGGTTTTCCCCTGCATGTTTTACTACAGTTTTGGCTGCGAGCCACTACTGAAGTTTTCCTAAATTTGCATGGCCCTGGGGGCCCTTTTTTGGTACTGTTGATGATAGAAAAGGGGATTTTTGGATGTTTTCGCACTGATTTTATTACTGGTACTAGTTGATGTGCCGCTATTTTACGGCACTTTCAACTCCTTTTAACTAAGAACAATCATACGTTTTCAAGCAACCGTTGTCGTTTTTGATGTTTTTATGTTGTATTTTCAGGAAATGGAGACAAACATGGAAACAGAAGGAAATACGCGAAAAAGAGCATTCTGGATAAGAGTGACGGCCTGAGTGACGGCCCGTCACACATGTGACGGTCCGTCACAGTGACCGTCAAGTTGAGCTGCTTCACTGCCTAAGAGTGACGGTCCAGGCGACGGTCCGTCAAGCCAGTGACGGTCCGTCAGCCTGGCCGTCAAGTTAAGGCAGACGCGCGACGCGGAATCCGAACGTTTTTGGGATTGGTTTCCTAGACTCCTATAAATACCCTATGTTAGGTTTATTTTACATGTTGCTTTTCCAATAGTTTTTACATACATTACTCAATAATTTTAGGAGTTTTAGTCGACTTGGAGATCAAGAAACGCGTTTCCTCCTTCTTGGATTCGTGTTCTTGATTGTTCTTGGGATCTTGATTCTTGTTCTTGGATTATTGAAGCTTGTTTTCATTATATTGTAAGAATCTTTTCTCCTTATGATGAATATAACTTTCTTCTCTTCTTCTACAAGCATGATTAACTAAACCTCCCACAACTAGGGTTGTGGGAGCCATGGCTAAAGTAGCGATATAGATTCCGGGTAGCGACGGGTTCAATATATATGATTGTCACGTTATTAATCATTCATGCTTAACGTTTTCTAGTGGTTGCAAACATTAGAACATGCCTAGGTTTAATTTGCTTGAGTAAAGAGATTAAAACCGGGAAACTTGATTAACGACGAGGATTCGAGACTACCAACTCTCGTCTTATGATTAATGCTGTAACTAGATTAATCTACTTGATGTTTAGGATTGAAATCTAAAAGCACACCTTTTCAAGTTCGAGAGAATTGAAAAGTAAATTTGTCTATTTGGTTGAGAAACGTTTAGACGATACCATTAATTCAATCGCATCGTGACACGCATATAGAAAGAACCCCGTTAAGCCTAGAATCGACTTTGTTGCTAACGCCATGGTAAACACTTCCCTAGTTCTCTCTCTCCTATTGATTATCATTCATACGTTAAGTGTTTGTTTTGTTTACAAAGATTGATTACAAACCCCCCCCCTTATTTACCGGAAACTATTGACCATTAGTCACGTACTTCACTAAAGGCTTAATCTTCACCATATTCTCTGTGGGATCGACCCCAACCTCTGTTGGGTTCTATATTTGACTACGACCGCTTACGCTTCGTTAATTTGAAGTGTAGTTTAGGCGTTATCAAAAAGTGGCACCGTTGCCGGGGAATACGGTTGATTATTAAGTCTGGTGTGTTTATTTGACTCTTAGTCTTAATTTCTTGCTTTTACGTTTATTTGTTGTTTCTGTTATTGACAGGGTACATAGTTGTGCATGCCAAGTACCCGGAGCTCGGGTGAATCAATATTACCTTACGATCCCGAGCTCGCTAGAACATTGAGGCGGAATATGGCCGCACAACTAGAGGCAGCAAGGCTCGCTGCAGAACTGCAGGCCCAACAAAATCTGAATGCTGGTGGTCTGCAGGATGAGATCGCACGGAATGATGAGGATCTCGACTTAGATGGAGCTGGCGCTACGGGCGCCATTGTTGTTCCACCGCTACCGCCCGGAGCCAAGTTCAACATCACTAGCACGATGATCCAGCTGTTGAACTTGAGAGGAGTGTTCCGAGGTGTCGCTGGGGATGATCCAAACCAGCACCTAATGAATTTCGTGGGCATATGCAAGTCGTTTGAACTGCCGGGCGTGAGTCAGACAGCGATCAGGCTCAGGTTGTTTTCGTTGTCTCTGTCTGATGAGGCAACATTGTGGTTGACAGAGCTGACCCCAGACTCTATCGCAACGTGGGGAGAGTTGAGAGGAGCTTTCCTAGAAAGGTTCTTTCCTCCCTCTCGGATGATACAGTTGAGGGACGAGATCAGCAACTTCAGGCAGCAACCGCACGAAGCACTGCACGAGACTTGGTTGCGATTCAAAAAGAAGATAACACAATGCCCGAACCATCAGTTGACCGATAACCTTTTGATGCAGACGTTCTACCGGGCACTGAATTCGGCTACCAAGCCGACGTTAGACAACGCAGCAGGTGGTGCATTCATGGGTCTCACCTTTGTTGAGGCCACAACTACTTTGGACAGGCTCACCAAAACCAACAGGGCCTGGCACACACGAGATTCAAAGGTTGCAGCTAGCACCTATACCGTTGGTATGTCAGCAGAGCAGCGTAGGAAAGAGGAGGAGTGCGACCAAGACATGGCGCATCTGAAAACGCAGTTGGATCTCCTGACAAAGCACATGTTTTCAGGAGGCATGAAGAAGGTGAAAGCCGTAGGTTCGCAAGGTAGAGCAGCCGAGGTTGAATCGAATGAGGAGGCCAACTATTTGGGGGGTTTCCAGGCCAATGGCCAGGGAAACCAAGGTCGGAACTATCAGCGAGACAACCACTATGAGAAAGGTGGCTACAAAGATCGCGACCAAGGAAACTGGAGGAACAACACCGATAGAGGTGGGTTGTATATACCACCTGGTAATCGGGACAAAGCTGGCAACGAGGCTGAGACGTCCAAACTTGAGAACATGATGGCGAAGATGCTGCTAAAGGTGGAATCGACTGACTCTGGGGTAAAGGCAATGCGGACTGAGTTATCAACATTGAGTCAGGTAGTGGAGTCACACTCAACCGCGATCAAGCAACTAGAGCAGCAAGTGGGTCACATCTCGGCATCTCTAAACCCAAGGAAGACAGGTACCTTGCCGAGTGACACCACTCATCCGAGGAATGACGCAAGATGTATGGCGATCACTACAAGAAGCGGAAAAATATTACCGGAGTCACATCCGGTAATTCAGACTCAAGGTGATGTTGCGGATGATGAAGAGGCGGTAGAGGAGGACACTCCAAAACCCGCGGAGAAAAGCAAGGAAGCTGAAAAGCTTCCAACTATGATGCCTCGACCACCACCTCCTTTCCCACAGCGTTTGAAGAAGAAAGCCGACGATGGTAAGTTCCTGAACTTCATGACCATGCTGAAGCAGATTTCAATAAACATACCATTGGTGGAAGCGCTGGAACAAATGCCCGGTTACGCCAAGTTCATGAAGGACTTGATTACAAAGAAGAGGTCGGTAAGTTTTGAACCGGAAGACAACCTCCACCACTGCAACGCTATTTCCTCTAGATCGTTAGTCGAAAAGAAAGAAGATCCAGGTGCTTTCACTATTCCCTGTACTATCGGGAAGCTCAACTTCGGAAGAGCATTATGTGATCTTGGTGCTAGTATCAACTTGATGCCGCTAGCAGTTTACAAACAATTGGGTTTGGGAGCTCCTAAACCGACATCCATGAGAGTGATGATGGCTGACCGTTCGGTAAAGCGACCAGTGGGAATATTATCTGATGTGCTGGTCAAGATTGGTAAGCTTATATTCCCGGCCGACTTTGTGATCTTGGATTGCGAAGTGGACTTCAAAGTTCCCATAATCTTGGGACGACTATTGTTAGCCACAGCAAGAGCATTGGTCGACATGGAGAGAAATGAGCTGACCTTCCGATTGAACAATGAAGTGGTCAAGTTCGATGTGTCCAAATTGATGAAGCAACCAAGTTACATGAGGGTGGTCGCGGTCATCAATGCTATTGAGGAAGCCCCTGCGGATGTGTATCTTAAGGAGAAGGGTTGTATTGAAACCCGAGCTGTTATGAGAGTAAGGTCGCGATTGCAAGAGGACGAGCAGGTAAAGGAAAGCGGTGAAAGATTAAGAAAACGAAAACACCGCAAGAGAATCTACAAAGAAAGAGCGAAGAAGTTGTCGCGACTAGCGATGGAGCCCAAAGAGGAAGCTGGAGCGCCACACTCCATCGAGTTCTCTTGTTTTGGAGACCCTGGCGGTCTCCAACATCGTTCCAGAATCTGAGTCATATCGACATCACAGGTATTCCTTCATTCTCACAGTTTTTAGCTTTCATGTGGATGCATTGGGGACAATGCATGAGTCTAAGTTGAGGGTGTTGGGAAACCTGTGAGTTACCACCGAGGGTTTTTGTTGCCGTGTTTCTTTTCCCTCCGGTGTGCTATCTAGTAGAACCGGCATGTTTAGGTTGTTATTTTTTTTTAAATTTTTTTTAGTGTCTATAGCAAGCATGGCGCTTTTCTTGTTTAAAAAATGAGGCCCCTTTAAAAATTTTCTGGTTTTGAGCTTATGTTGAAACGATTGACTGTCTGGATCCTTGTATGTCATTGTGTGATTATGAGTAGAATGAGTATGCTTAAGCCGAGCGGTTGTTTGATAGTTGGTAGCGATATAGTTTCTTGGTGCCAAGAGCGTGTGAGATTATTGTTATAAATTCTTACTCTGTGCATGCATCTAGAACTTGCCCGGTCTATTTTGTTAAGTTGAAGTTTGGTTGCTTAGGAAAGGATCACAGGCCCTTTTTGTGTGCAGTCCACTTAACCTAAAAGACCGTCCAAATATAAATAATCCCTTGATCCCTGTTTGAGCCATAATTGACCTTATTCTTTCAATAACCTGTCACCATTCCCGTTTAACTTTGAATCCCTATTTTGGCCCTGGTCCTTCCTTGGACATCGTGCACCTCAACGCAGGCAATCAGCCTAAGTTGAGGGTGGCTACTATAGAGGTAAACCCTGTTTTGGCCCTGGTCCTGCCATGGACATCGTGCACCTCAACGCAGGCAATCAGCCTAAGTTGAGGGTGGCTACTACAGAGGTGAATGATAAGAAAAAGAGGATGGAGAAGATTGGTTGTGAATAGAATGAAAATTCGGGTGTGTGCCTAAGAAAAGAAAAATAAAAAGAAGTGAAAAAGATCGAAAAAGTAACAAAAAGAATTCTCAAAATAAAGAGGCCGCACCTGTAGCTAGAGAGAAGGAAATAAAAGGCGAATAAGGATGGAAAAAGTAAAGTATGTGGTAAGAAGACGTCGGTAGTTCCAAGGAGGGCTTAGTCACTAACCCCTAAATGTATCCTACCTACACTTGAAGCCTCATTACAAGCCAAAACAAGTCCTGTAGTGATCCTGAGCGACTTTCTGAAGAACAGAAATAGAATAGTAAGGGCAAGCCTATGGTATCGCATGCGCATTGTTTGAAATCGTTTGTGAGTGTGAGCGCTTACCTAATCCCAAATCTTGTGTGTGGGATTTCTTTGTGGTGAGGGCACCAAGATGTCTGTATTGTCTATTAATTGTTAGGATAGCTGCGCGTGTGTATGCATAATATTCTATCATATCGGAATGACATGTTTGAATCCTTGCAAGTTAGTGTTTCATACATTTGTGCGCTACGAGGGAGCTTGATTGAAAAAGATGTTGAATGACCATGAGTTGCTAGAGACACGAGTTTGTTTTCTTAGTGAGTCGTATTATTGTTTTGTGTCATGTTGCTTGAGGATAAGCGAACGTCTTAAGTTGAGGGTGTTGATGTGCCGCTATTTTACGGCACTTTCGACTCCTTTTAACTAAGAACAATCGTACGTTTTCAAGCAACCGTTGTCGTTTTTGATGTTTTTATGTTGTATTTTTAAGAAATGGAGACAAACATGGAAACGGAAGGAAATACGCGAAAAAGAGCATTCTGGATAAGAGTGACGGCCTGAGTGATGGCCCGTCACACATGTGACGGTCCGTCACAGTGACCGTCAAGTTGAGCTGCTTCACTGCCTAAGAGTGACGGTCCAGGCGACGGTCCGTCAAGCCAGTGATGGTCCGTCAGCCTGGCCGTCAAGTTAAGGCAGACGCGCGAGCGGAATCCGAACGTTTTTGGGATTGGTTTCCTAGACTCCTATAAATACCCTATGTTAGGTTTATTTTACATGTTGCTTTTCCAATAGTTTTTACATACATTACTCAATAATTTTAGGAGTTTTAGTCGACTTGGAGATCAAGAAACGCGTTTCCTCCTTCTTGGATTCGTGTTCTTGATTGTTCTTGGGATCTTGATTCTTGTTCTTGGATTATTGAAGCTTGTTTTCATTATATTGTAAGAATCTTTTCTCCTTATGATGAATATAACTTTCTTCTCTTCTTCTACAAGCATGATTAACTAAACCTCCCACAACTAGGGTTGTGGGAGCCATGGCTAAAGTAGCGATATAGATTCCGGGTAGCGACGGGTTCAATATATATGATTGTCACGTTATTAATCATTCATGCTTAACGTTTTCTAGTGGTTGCAAACATTAGAACATGCCTAGGTTTAATTTGCTTGAGTAAAGAGATTAAAACCGGGAAACTTGATTAACGACGAGGATTCGAGACTACCAACTCTCGTCTTATGATTAATGCTGTAACTAGATTAATCTACTTGATGTTTAGGATTGAAATCTAAAAGCACACCTTTTCAAGTTCGAGAGAATTGAAAAGTAAATTTGTCTATTTGGTTGAGAAACGTTTAGACGATACTATTAATTCAATCGCATCGTGACACGCATATAGAAAGAACCCCGTTAAGCCTAGAATCGACTTTGTTGCTAACGCCATGGTAAACACTTCCCTAGTTCTCTCTCTCCTATTGATTATCATTCATACGTTAAGTGTTTGTTTTGTTTACAAAGATTGATTACAAAGATTGATTACAAAACTCCCCCTATTTACCGGAAACTATTGACCATTAGTCACGTACTTCACTAAAGGCTGAATCTTCACCATATTCTCTGTGGGATCGACCCCAACCTCTGTTGGGTTCTATATTTGACTATGACCGCTTACGCTTCATTAATTTGAAGCGTAGTTTGGGCGTTATCACTAGTCTCAGCGGGGCAGAGCACCAGACTTGATTTTATTACTGATACTATTCTCTGCGCAGCGGAGCACTAGACTTGATTTACTATAGTTTTAGACCCGATTACGCCCGGGCACCCTGGAGGGGTTTTTGAGGCATTTTCTACTACTTTAGTCCTGGACAGGGTCTAGGCATGCATACTTGAGACTGGGTCTCTATCTTGATCCCGGACTTGCTTCCGGATGACATGTCTTGACACTGAGTTTTAGTATGGGGTCGGGGACCTCCATGGACCTTGCCGCTCTGGGCTAGGGCTTCGGGCTACGTGCGCCAGAGGGAAGGGTATACGGTGGAGTAGAGGTATACAGGCTGAGTCCTTCAATGGAACCTGCCTGCTTGGCCCGATTGGCACCGGAGGAGGTACATACAGAGGTTCTATTTCATATCATATCATATCATGCATTGGATTCCACCCTTGTTTGCTGTGTGTTCAGTGTACGCTCCGGTAGTATGGGATGCCGGAGGGTTTGCTTTCACTTGATTGTGTTCCTCGGTTGTATGGGCGCCCATTTGGACTGTAGGTAGACTATATTTACTCCTGTGTTTATTTAGAGCTTGTCTTGGCACCCGGTTCTTGAAAGATTAGTGATGGCTAGTCTGTTGAGGCTTTGGTTGTGAGATTTTTGATTATTGAGAGGGCTTTGGAGTCCTATCTTATTGAGGCACTTTTGTGTGGCCTTCTGAGCAGAGTGTGAGACTCTGGTTCTATTCTTGTGCGAAGCTGAGTGGTATCTCTTGGTTATTGTGGCCTAGTTATTTCATCCTAGGGTTGTACTTGTGAGGTGATTCCCTGGTTATGCTATCATATGATTGGATTGATGTTATGATTTCCTTATACTGGTTGATTCCATTTTGAGTATGTTAGACTACTCTCCGTCTTTTCCTTCCACTTGAGGTTACCGGTATACCGCCATTTTCTCAACTCTCTCTACTTACTTATATTGTTGTGCAAGGACTCCAGGTGCGTTCTCCTTTCCTTCACCTGTGATTTTGTGTAATTGTATCTCTGTGCTAGCATGTGTTACTTAAAGCTCTTGGTTATGGATGATCTGTGCTAGCTCCTTGTGCCTTGCTTATGGCTTCAGTGACTGCTTTCTTGCTATCTGTTACTTACTGCTTTTATATCTTATATGCGCTCAGTCGGCCTATGATACCTACTGAGTACCCGTGGTTTTGGTGCTCATACTACACTTCTGCACTTTTTTGTGCAGATATTAGCTGAGCTTTCGCCGTTGATCACGTTGGAGACTCGTGCAGCTTTTGGATCTTTGAGACTAGGGTGAGCGCCTGACGGTCGGGGTTTGTCTACATCTCATCTATTGTACTGTTGCTCCCTGTACTTTTGGAGGCAATTTATGTTATATTTTGTTACTACTAGCACTTGTATCCTATTAGAAGCTTCTGTACTATTGATACCAAGTTTTGGGGTTGGTGTAGTTTTCTTTATGTATTTATATTCGAGTTTTTCTTTCGCTTATTTTTGCTTGCTGGTACATTTTGGTTAGATAGTAGCCCATTACTAACCGTTCTGGGCTACGGGAATTGGTTCGCCTACTGGGGGATTGTAGGTGCCATCATGACTTGAGAAATCGGGTCGTGACAGCTTGGTATCAGAGCTCTAGGTTCACCATTGTCATGGTACAGAAACAAGTGTCTAAGTAGAGTCTCGTGGATCGGTACGATAACGTCCGTATCCTATCTGCGGGAGGCTACAGGGCATTGTTAGGAAAAGTTTCATCTTCTTGGCTCCTCCTCGTGTGTTCCTGGCTCTATTGACTTCTAAACTTCGGTTGTTCATTCATTCTGAGATGCCTCATACGAGTGCGATAGCGGTTGGTGCCAAGGCTTCTGTGCCTGTTGCTTCAATGCTTCCCTCAACGCCAGGACTCTAGAGTGAGGGTTTACTCCACTAGATAGGGGGTATGGGGTCAGCCCAACCTCTGACTGGATTTATAGCTACCTCAGCGCTTCAGGACATCGTGGCTAGGACTTTGAGTCCTCCGGTGAGTGTTTCAGTACCTGGTTCTGTGTGTGGTGCTTCAGTTATAGTTGAGCTTCTAGTTCTTCAGCAGGGTTCTCGGTTGGTATTGGAGTACGAGGTGAGATTTTCCCGTCGGATTTCATCTGGTATAGGCTATTTTTTGGTATGGTGAGCATGGGCACTTTGTTAGGAATTGCCCCAGGATTGTGTATCCCAGACTGCCTGGTTGTTATCATTGTGGAGAGATTAGTTACCTTTATAGATATTGTCCCCGGCGAGGGCCGGTTAGGCTTTTAGTTTTGACTACTCAGTCAAGAGTTATATCCCATCAGCTTGATACTCCTCTTGGTGGGCCAGAGGTAGAGGTTCCTGATATCGTTGCTCCAGGTTAGGCCTTTGCTACCTTCGACTTGTGATAGTCCTGCTCGCATTGCGATTCTATCCCTTCTATCATTTATTTTCTTATATGCCTACCTGCTATTTGTTTAAGTTGTTTGGCTACCCGAATTGTAGTACCGATATGTTATTTTATTGGTAGTTTATTCTTTAGGAGTGGATGGGGGTAAGTTAGCCTTGAGAGGTGTTTTCCCGGAGTTGTAGCTCGTGGGTAGTTCTTGTTATTCTGTTTTTAGTCGGGTTACCCCTATTTCATTGTGATTCTGGACTTTTGGTTGGGTTTCCTTTGTTGAGAGGTCCTAGATGGTTGTTGCCTAGGCCATTATCTAGCGTGGATAGAGATCTGTGTGATGGTTTGGTGTATTACTAGTAGTTGGGCCGGAGTTAAGATTTTGCCTCAGTTTGGAGATATTGGTTATGCTAGTGTGCATAGATTGGTTGGGTCTCCCGAGTGTCTAGGGTCGACCCTCTTTGTTGATTAGTTTAGGAGGTTGGTAGGTATATGGGTTGTTCCCATATTATCCTCTACTTCCTGGTCCGTTGGGTGTTTTGTTGTATCCCTAGCTCCAGTTGGAATGAATCTTGATCGTAGTTCTTTCGATTAGCTATGGATGTTGGCATCGTGATTGGGTCTTGACTTTAAGCACTTTCGACTAAGTGTTGATCGTAACCTTGTGGTTAGGTTGTATTTGTAAGCATTTCGGGTGAGTTGGGCATCCAGCCCATTCTTCTCCTGCCTTATTGAATTTGACGTGTAGCTATGAGTAGTAAGGTAATGGCTTCAGGTTCTTATTCGAGAAAGGATTTGTAAGGTTTAGTATGTGCTAAGGAAGCATTTTTGTTTAGTTGAAAAAGAAGGGAGATGACACTTTGTTTGTGTTTATGTGTCCTCGTAGTTGCCTGAGGTGGCGATGAAGGTTTGCTTTGGGATTGTGTGTCGGTGATTCGATTCAGCCGTCTACACATTGTTGTGAGTTTTCCATCGATTGGTTTTTTCAGTAGCAACTGCGGTGTTGGAAATTTGCATAATCAGGCCTAGTTGGCTTGGGTTCTTACGGGTTCATTGGCAGCATCCTGGTTCGACCAAGGCTTTGGTTGGCAGTTTTGAAAGTTGGGGTTCAGAATCATGGCTTGGCAGGTTACATCGGATGGTTTGTGGAAGTTTCTATTTGGTTGCAGCATCCTAGTGCTGGGAGGCAGTGGGTGCGGGCAACTTAGCTTCTTTTACTTCAGTTGTGGATGAGGCTATTAGCCTTGGACACCTAGTCCTTGGCTAACCTCTGCAAGAGGCGAGATATTCTAGATTTCAGCAGTGTTCTAGTTAGTACGAGGTTCTTCTACCATGGTTGGACAGACTCAGCGGCGTAAGTTTGAGCTTCAGCAGTGGTGTATGTTTTATGTGGTCAGCTTGTGCGGGTTAAGACTAGCGAGGCTATTTTGAGCTCTGATGATACGTAGAGACTGATAATAGCCATTCATTTGCCCATGATTTGAAAGCTTGTTTAATTGATTCCTCCGGAGTTATTGTTTATGTGGGGTTCTAGTGTTGGTTAAACTCGGCCAGTATGGACGAAAAGTTCGTTAGGGTATATGCTTCGAAGTGGTTGGTTGTTTGCAGAACCAGTAGAGCGGTTGATTCGAGCCAAAGGAATGAATTGAAAGTATATGCAAAAATTTCTATGGCTAGATGGTAACTTTGAACCCCAGGCACCTTTTTCCTTTGCCTTCGGGGTGTTTGGACTTGATATTCGTGGCACGATGGACTTCTTCCTGAGTTGAGATTCGTAAGGCAATTTCACATTCAAATGGTGTTCGAGTGTTCGGAGTAGCAGCAGTGTTTTCTAGAGTTGAGAGCTTGGCTCATGGTTACAGACTTCGGGGTAGGCTTACCACACTTTTTGCAGGATCATGGTTTTGGTTTGGGTCTTTTGGGCAGATTGCCCTGGTTCATTCACTTTCAGCTGATTCAGACCTGGCACAGTTCAGTTAGCGAATTTTATGTTAGAAAAAGTGTTCGTTCATTGGTTGGTGGTCAGTCAAGGCAGTAACTTTAATTTCAATGATATGCTACGAGTTGTTATCTTGGATGGCAAAGGCTAGTAGCCTATATCTTGGCCTAAAGCGCATTCGTACAATGGGTGACTTCGTTCGTGGTAAAGTATAAGTAGGAACTACGGATCTCTGGTGTGTCAGTTGATGCTTCGAGGGTGGTTTGAGTGTTCAACTTGTATGCAGATTCCTTTTTGTGGTGCTAAAGGATTCAGTTCAGAATTAAAAAAAAAGGGCTTTTGCAGAACAGCGGGTTCATGAGTTAGAGTTTTGGGTTGATGGATTTTCTGGTAAACTTGGTATGGTTTTAAGGATTCGAGTTTTGTGTGTTGATAACCTTGGTGCTCTGGTTTTGGTGTTGTATAGGTGCTTTTCGGTTAAGATTCTCGAGGTTCAGTTTAGGTTGGCAGATCTTTGGAGGTTGAAATCTAGCTTGGCTAGTAAGAAATTAAGGCTTGGTTGCTTTCTTTGATTCTTTTCTATTGGGTGCCATCCGGTCGCGGAGGTTACCCGGGTTGTCCGAGAGAGTAGTACGGGCGTGGTATCTGTTGTCCTTAAATCTCTGGTATTTTATTCCTTCCTGACTTTCGGGGATGAAAGTCTTTTTAGTAGTGGATAATGTAATGACCCTTTTCGGTCATTTACACATTTTTGCCTTTCTTGTACCATTAGAGCTTACTTGTAGCGACCCAAGTCATTTATGGCTTGTCGGGACCGGTAGTTCGGTGCCCGGGTCGTTTGTTTGGTCTTTATGGCCGTTCCTCATTTTAGAGCTTCAACTTTGGAAATCGTTGACTTCCGACAACATTCTTGGTAATATCAAAGAATTAAAACAAGGTTCTAGGTTAAAGGAATTCCTTACTCGAAGGTTTGAGTTAAAGAAATGCCTCGTGTAACACCTCGCCCGTTTGGAAGGTTTAAAGTAACCCGTGACTTTGGGGTAAGACTAATAGTGTCTAATATACTAAGAAGGATGTGTTATGAGGTATTATTGATAACGCCCAAACTACACCTCAAATTAACGAAGCGTAAGCGGTCGTAGTCAAATATAGAATCCAACAAAGGTTGGGGTCGAATCCCACAGAGAATATGGTGAAGATTAAGCCTTTAGTGAAGTATGTGACTAATGGTCAATAGTTTCCGGTAAATAGGGGGGGGTTTTGTGATCAATATTTATAAACATAACAAACACTTAACGGATGAATGATAATCAATAGGAGAGAGAGAACTAGGGAAGTGTTTACCATGGCGTTAGTAACAAAGTCGATTCTAGGCTTAACGGGGTTCTTTCTATATGCGTGTCACGATGCGATTGAATTAATGGTATCGTCTAAACGTTTCTCAACCAAATAGACAAATTTACTTTTCAATTCTCTCGAACTTGAAAAGGTGTGCTTTAGATTTCAATCCTAAACATCAAGTAGATTAATCTAGTTACAGCATTAATCATAAGACGAGAGTTAGTAGTCTCGAATCCTCGTTGTTAATCAAGTTTCCCGGTTTTAATCTCTTTACTCAAGCAAATTAAACCTAGGCATGTTCTAATATTTGCAACCACTAGAAAACGTTACATAACGAATGATTAACAACGTGACAACATACATATTTAACCCGTCGCTACCCGGAATCTATATTGCTACTTTTGCCATGGCTCCCACAACCCTAGTTGTGGGAGGTTTAGTTAATCATGCTATAAAGAAAAGAGAAGAGAATTGTATTCATAATAAAGAGAAGAGATTCTTACAATATAATGAAAACCAATCTTCAATTATTCCAAGAACAAGAAAAACCAAGAACTCAAGAACGATTCAAGAACACGAATTCAAGAAGTGTAAAACGTGTTTCTTGATCTTCAAGTCTCTACTAAAACTATTCGGAGAACTATATTAAAAATCTTTGTAAATAAACTTGCATAATAATAAAATATACCTAACATAGGGTATTTATAGGAGTCTAGGAAACAAATCCCAAAAACGTCAGGATTCCGCGTAGCGGACTGCCCAGGTGTGACAGACCGTCACTGGCTTGACGGACCGTCGCCTGGACCGTCACCACTAGGCAGTGGTGCTGCCTTGGTGTGACGGTTTGGGTGACGGACCTTCACACCCTTGACGGGCCGTCACGGTGGCCGTCGCCACTAGGCAGTGTGTTGCCTTAAGTTGACGGCTGTCTTGCCGATTCGTCACTAGCTTGACGGTCCATCACTCGGACCGTCACTCTTATCCAGAATGTCGTTTTGCTCGTTTTTCCTTCCGTTTCCATGTTCGTACCTATTTCCTGAAAATGCAACATAAAAACATCAAAAACAACGACGGTTGCTTGAAACGTACGATTGTTCTTAGTTAAAAGGAGTCGAAAGTGCCGTAAAATGGCGGCACATCAACACCCTCAACTTAAGACGTTTGCTTGTCCTCAAGCAACACAAAACAATAACACGACGACTCAACTAAGCAACAAACTCGTGTCTTTAGCAACTCATGGTCATTCAACATTAATTCAAGCTCCCTCGTAGCACACAAATGTATGAAACACTAACTTGCATGGATCCAAACATGTCATTCCGATATGATAGAATATTATGCATACACACGCACAGTTATCCTAAAAATCAAATAGGCAATACAGAAGTCTTGATGCCCTCACCACAAAGAAATCCCACTCACAAGATTTGGGACTAGGTAAGCGCTCACACTCACAAACGATTTCAAACGATGCACATGCGATACCATAGGCTTGCCCTTACTATTCTATTTCAGTTCTTCAGAAAGCCACTCAGGATCACTACAGGACTTGTTTTGGCTTGTAATGAGGCTTCAAGTGCAGGTAGGATACATTTAGGGGTTAGTGACTAAGCCCTCCTTGGAACTACCGACGTCTTATTACCACATACTTTACTTTGTCCATCCTTATTCGCCTTTTTATTTCATTCTCTCTAGCTACAGGTGCGGCCTCTTTATTTTGAGAATTCTTTTTGTTACTTTTTCGATCTTTTTCACTTCTTTTTAATTTTCTTTTCTTAGGCACACACCCGAATTTTCATTCTATTCACAACCAATCTTCTCCATCCTCTTTTTCTTATCATTCACCTCTGTAGTAGCCACCCTCAACTTAAGCTGATTGCCTGCGTTGAGGTGCACGATGTCCATGGCAGGACCAGGGCCAAAACAGGGTTTACCTCTATAGTAGCCACCCTCAACTTAGGTTGATTGCCTGCGTTGAGGTGCACGATGTCCAAGGAAGGACCAGGGCCAAAATAGGGATTCAAAGTTAAACAGGAACGGTGACAGGTTATTGAAAGAATAAGATCAATTATGGCTCAAATAGGGATCAAAGGGATTATTTATATTTGGACGGTCTTTTAGGTTGAGTGGACTGCACACAAAAAGGGCCTGTGATCCTTTCCTAAGCAACCAAACTTCGAACTTAACAAAATAGACCGGGCAAGTTCTAGATGCATGCACAGAGTAAGAATTTATGACAATAATCTCAGAATTTATGACAATAATCTCACACACTCTTGGCACCAAGAAACTATATCGCTACCAACTATCAAACAACCGCTCGGCTTAAGCATACTCATTCTAATCATAATCACACAATGACATTCAATGATCCAGACAGTCAATCGTTTCAACATAAGTACAAAACCAGAAAATTTTTAAAGGGGCCTCGTTTTTAAACAAAAAATGCCATGCTTGCTAGACAACTAACAAAATTTTAAAATAACAACCTAAACATGCCGGTTCTACTAGATAGCACACCGGAGGGAAAAGAACTCGGCAACAAAAACCCTCGGTGGTGACTCACAGGTTTCCCCACACCCTCAACTTAGACTCATGCATTGTCCCCAATGCATACATATGAAAACTAAAAACTGTGAGCATAAAGGAATACCTGTGAAGTCGATATGACTCAGATTCTGGAACGATGTTGGAGACCGCCAGGGTCTCCAAAACAGGAGAACTCGATGGAGTGTGGCGTTCCAGCTTCCTCTTTGGGCTCCATCGCTAGTCGCGACAATTTCTTTGCTCTTTCTTTGCAGATTCTCTTGCGGTGTTTTCGTTTTCTTGATCTATCTTCACCGCTTTCCTTTACCTGCTCGTCCTCTTGCGATCGCGACCTTACTCTCATAACAGCTCGGGTTTCGACCCAACCCTTCTCCTCAAGATACACATCCGCAGGGGCTTCCTCAATAGTATTGATGACCGCGACCACCCTCATGTCACTTGGTTGCTTCATCAATTTGGACACATCGAACTTGACCACTTCATTATTTAGCCTGAAGGTCAGTTCGTTTGTTTCCATGTCAACCAACGCTCTAGCCGTGGCTAACAAAGGTCGTCCCAAGATTATGGGAACTTCAAAATCTACTTTGCAATCCAAGATCACAAAGTCGGCCGGGAATATAAGCTTACCAATCTTGACCAGCACATCAGATAAGATTCCCACCGGTCACTTTACCGAACGGTCAGCCATCATCACTCTCATGGACGTCGGATTAGGAGCTCCCAAACCCAATTGTTTGTAAACTGCTAGCGACATCAAGTTGATACTAGCACCAAGATCACATAATGCTCTTCCGAAGTTGAGCTTTCCGATAGTACAGGGAACAGTGAAAGCACCTGGATCTTCCTTCTTTTTGACTAACGACCTTGAAGAAATAGCGCTGCAGTGGTGGAGGTTGTCTTCCGGTTCAAAACTTACCGACCTCTTCTTTGTAATCAAGTCCTTCATGAACTTGGCATAACCGGGCATTTGTTCCAGCGCTTCCACCAATGGTATGTTTATTGAAATCTGCTTCAGCATGGTCATGAAGTTCAGGAACTTACCATCGTCAGCTTTCTTCTTCAAACGCTGTGGGAAGGGAGGTGGTGGTCGAGGCATCATAGTTGGAAGCTTTTCAGCTTCCTTTCTTTTCTCCGCGGGCTTTGGAGTTTCCTCCTCTACCTCCTCTTCATCATCCGCAACATCACCTTGAGTCTGAACTACCGGATGTGATTCCGGTAATATTTTTCCGCTTCTTGTGGTGATCGCAATACAACTTGCGTCATTCCTCGGATGAATCGTGTCACTCGGTAAGGTACCTGTCTTCCTTTGGTTCAAAGATGCCGAGATTTGCCCCACTTGCTGCTCTAATTGCTTGATCGAGGTGGAATGTGAACCCACTAACTGACTCAATGCTGATAATTCGGTCTTCATCTCCTTTACTCCAGAGTCAGTTGATTCCACCTTCAGCAGCATCTTTGCCATCATGTTCTCAAGTTTGGACGTTTCTGCCTCGTTGCCAGCTTTGTCCCGATTACCAGGTGGTATATACAACCCACCTCTATCGGTGCTGTTTCTCTAGTTTCCTTGGTCGCGATCTTTGTAGCCGCCTTTCTCATAGTGGTTGTCTCTCTGATAGTTCCGACCTTGGTTTCCTTGGCCATTGGCCTGGAAACCCCCCAAATAGTTGGCCTCCTCATCAGATTCAACCCCTGCTGCTCTACCTTGCGAACCCACGGGTTTCACCTTCTCGATACTTCCTGACATCAAGTGCTTCGTCAAGAGGTCCATTTGCGTTTTTAGATGGGCCATGTCTTGGTCCCGTTCTTCCTCTTTTCTGCGCTGCTCTGCTGACACACCAACTACATAAGTGCTAGCTGCTACCTCTAAATCTCGTGTGTGCCAGGCCCTGTTGGTTTTGGTGAGCCTGTCCAAAATAGCTGTGGCGTCGGCAAAAGTGCGACCCATAAACGCTCCACCTGCTGCGTTGTCCAACGTCGGCTTGGTAGCTGAATTAAGTGCCATATAGAATGTCTGCATCAAAAACTCATCGTTCAACTAATGGTTCGGGCATTGTGTTAGCTTCTTCTTGAATCGCAGCCAGGTCTCGTGCAATGCTTCGTGAGGTTGCTGCCTGAAATTGCTGATCTCATCCCTCAACTGTATCATCCTAGAGGGAGGAAAGAACCTTTCTAGGAAAGCTCCTTTTAACTCTCCCCAAGTTACGATAGAGTCGGGGGTCAGTTCTGTCAACCATAACGCTGCCTCATCAGACAGAGACAACGGAAACAACCTGAGCCTGATCGCTATCTGACTCACGCCCGGCAGTTCAAACGACTTGCAGATACCCACGAAGTTCATTAAGTGACGGTTTGGATCCTCACCAGCTGCTCCACGGAATACTCCTCTCAAGTTCAACAGCTGAATCATCGTGCTAGTGATGTTGAACTTGGCTCCGGGCGGTAGCGGTGGAACAACAATGGCGCCCGTAGCGCCAGCTCCATCTAAGTCGAGATCCTCATCATTCCGTGCGATCTCATCCTGCAGACCACCAGCATTCAGATTTTGTTGGGCCTGCAGTTCTGCAGTGATCCTCGCTGCCTCTAGTTGTGCGGCCATATTCCGCCTCAATGTTCTAGCAAGCTCGGGATCGTAAGGTAATATTGATTCACCCGAGCTCCGGGTACTTGGCATGCACAACTATGTACCCTGTCAATAACAAAAACAACAAATAAACGTAAAAGCAGGAAATTATGACTAAGAGTCAAATAAACACACTGGACTTAATAATCAACCGTATTCCCCGGCAACGGCGCCACTTTTTGATAACGCCCAAACTACACCTCAAATTAACGAAGCGTAAGCGGTCGTAGTCAAATATAGAACCCAACAAAGGTTGGGGTCGAATCCCACAGAGAATATGGTGAAGATTAAGCCTTTAGTGAAGTATGTGACTAATGGTCAATAGTTTCCGGTAAATGGGGGGGGGTTTGTGATCAATATTTGTAAACATAACAAACACTTAACGGATGAATGATAATCAATAGGAGAGAGAGAACTAGGGAAGTGTTTACCATGGCGTTAGTAACAAAGTCGATTCTAGGCTTAACGGGGTTCTTTCTATATGCGTGTCACGATGCGATTGAATTAATGGTATCGTCTAAACGTTTCTCAACCAAATAGACAAATTTACTTTTCAATTCTCTCGAACTTGAAAAGGTGTGCTTTTAGGTTTCAATCCTAAACATCAAGTAGATTAATCTAGTTACAGCATTAATCATAAGACGAGCGTTGGTAGTCTCGAATCCTCGTTGTTAATCAAATTTCTCGGTTTTAATCTCTTTACTCAAGCAAATTAAACCTAGGCATGTTCTAATGTTTGCAACCACTAGAAAATGTTAAATAACGAATGATTAACAACGTGACAACATACATATTTAACCCGTCGCTACCCGGAATCTATATTGCTACTTTTGCCATGGCTCCCACAACCCTAGTTGTGGGAGGTTTAGGTAATCATGCTATAAAGAAAAGAGAAGAGAATTGTATTCATAATAAAGAGAAGGGATTCTTACAATATAATGAAAACCAATCTTCAATTATTCCAAGAACAAGAAAAACCAAGAACTCAAGAACGATTCAAGAACACGAATTCAAGAAGTGTAAAACGTGTTTCTTGATCTTCAAGTCTCTACTAAAACTATTCGGAGAACTATATTAAAAAGCTTTGTAAATAAACTTGCATAATAATAAAATAAACCTAACATAGGGTATTTATAGGAGTCTAGGAAACAAATCCCAAAAATGTCAGGATTCCGCGTAGCGGACTGCCCAGGTGTGACGGCCAGGTTGACGGACCATCACTGGCTTGACGGACCGTCGCCTGGACCGTCACCACTAGGCAGTGGTGCTGCCTTGGTGTGACGGTTTGGGTGATGGACCGTCACACCCTTGACGGGCCATCACGGTGGCCGTCGCCACTAGGCAATGTGTTGCCTTAAGTTGACGGCTGTCTTGACGGTTCGTCACTAGCTTGACGGTCCATCACTCGGACCGTCACTCTTATCCAGAATGTCGTTTTGCTCGTTTTTCCTTCCGTTTCCATGTTCGTACCTATTTCCTGAAAATGCAACATAAAAACATCAAAAACAACGACGGTTGCTTGAAACGTACGATTGTTCTTAGTTAAAAGGAGTTGAAAGTGCCGTAAAATGGCGGCACATCAATTATAATCGCAAAATGGTCGTATGATAAGTTTTGAAGTCAAGCAAGTTGCGAAACAAAAGTCGGAAAAAGTTATTGTAAATTCCTTTAAGGAATTCTCTTCAAATTTGGGTTAAATGTATTGGGGTGTTTCTCCATATATATAAAGAGTTAGTGGGCTCCCAATATACCAAATCGAAGGTCTACGAGTCTAGTTTCCAACGAACTAAACCGTTTGTCCATACGACTTCATAATAGAGAGATATTCACATTTTCGTAAGACTGCACAAGCAGGCACGTCAAAGTGGGGCCCACGTCCTAAGTCGGTTCAGCTTATAAAAGCTGATTTCTCCTTCGTTTTAACTCATTATTTTCACCCAAAATGCACTGAAAATCATAGGTAAAGTCCATAAATAATCCATGTACTTTGATCCTTTCAATTCAAAAGTTTAACGGAAGTTGCTCTACGTCGCGAGCTAGTCATTTTGGTATAGTTTTCCCCGTCGATTTCATGGCGTATCTTCGTGGGTGTTGATGCAGCAATCCAGCAGGTGTTTTCTGAGTATTTGGCAGTAGCTACGGAGTTATATTGGAGAGGTATGGATCCCGTACACTTATCTATTTGTGGAATCAAGATTCGAAGCTTCTAGTCACGAAAAATTGTATTTTTCGATAACTTGTAGTAGTTTCTTGTTGGATTTGGATATGTTTGTTGTTCCTGCAAGGAGGCAGGTGGTTAATCTTGGAATATTGAATATTTTTGTCAAGGAATCTCTCCCCTACGACCCTCCTTCGTTATTATATGTTCTAGTATTATTTTATGGATTTCTGAGACACGAAATGGTATTTTGGATTTGTGGCTTTGGACAGCCCCTTTATCTGTTATGTTTGGTTATTGTTGTGGTGTTCTGGTTGTGGTAAGGTGATGGAGGGATTGGGAAATTGTTCGATTCTTTTTGGGATCACATACGATAGTGATTGGATTGGACAAACGTGAAGTACGCCTTGAAATAGTGCCTCAGGAGCTCGTCGCTCCTTGGAGATATGGTTAACGTATTTTTGTTGGATTTAACTGCCATTTGTTATTGTTATTGGCCTCATTTTTACGCTTTGGAGTTGGCTGGTCGCGAGTGTGACATTAACACCTTATCAATTGGCTATGGCTCGTTCTTGCAGCCTTGTCGATTCTAGCAATTGTTCCATTACCTTGGTTGGTCAGGCTTCATAGAGACGCCTTTGGGGCTTCAGTTGAAAGTATTTGTTTTATGTGATTCAAAGCTTCCTGGTGCTGTTCGAGTCTGGACGATGCCATTCCCGCAGCTAGTCATCGGATGACAGTTAGGTTATGGTTTTCCTCTATCTAGACTCTGCGTATATAGGCTATAACTGCATTAATTAGCATCCTTGGATGTGTTTTTATAGGTTGGTACCCCAGACCTTGTCCGCCTTTCGTCCGTCTATTTCATACGTTATTTGTAGTATTCGCGTACTAATGTATATTACCTTTGTGGTCCTGTGTGGCCTAGTATTGACTCTGAAACATAGATGGTGGGCTATTTGGTAATGTCCACGAGTCCCGGACATAGAGATTATCCTTTTAGGATGGTTATGTCTGTTGAGTAGGTATTGGGCCTGTGCAGGGCTGATAGGAATTGTTGTGAGCCGTTGGGCTACTTTTATATTTTTGTGCGAGTATATCATCAATGAAAAAGGTTTTCCCCTGCATGTTTTACTACAGTTTTGGCTGTGAGCCACTACTGACAGTTTTCCTAAATTTGCATGGCCCTGAGGGCCCTTTTTTTGTACTGTTGTTGATAGAAAAGGGGATTTTTGGATGTTTTCGCACTGATTTTATTACTGGTACTAGTCTCTGCGGGGCAGAGCACCAGACTTAATTTTATTACTGATACTAGTCTCTGCGGGGCAGAGCACTAGACTTGATTTACTACAGTTTTAGACCCGGTTACGCCCGGGCACCCTTGGAGGGGTTTTTGAGGCATTTTCTACTACTTTAGTCCTGGACGGGGTCTGGGCATGCATAGTTAAGACTGGGTCTCTATCTTGATCCCGGACTTGCTTCCGGATGACATATCTTGATACTAAGTTTTAGTATAGGGTCGGGGACCTCCATGGACCTTGCCGCTCTGGGCCTGGGGCTTCTAGCTGCGTGCGCCGGAGGGAAGGGTATACGGTGGAGTAGAGGTATACAGGCTGAGTCCTTCCATGGAACCTGCCTGCTGGGCCCGATTGGCACTGGAGGAGGTACATACAGAGGTTCTATTTCATATCATATCATATCATGCATTAGATTCCACCCTTGTTTGCTGTGTGTTCAGTGTACGCTCCGGTAGTATGGGATGCCGAAGGGTTTGCTTTCACTTGATTGTGTTACTCGGTTGTATGGGCGGATGTTGGGACTGTAGGTAGACTATATTTACTACTGTCTTTATTTAGAGCTTGTCTTGGCACCCGGTTCTTGAAAGATTAGTGATGGCTAGCCTGTTGAGGCTTTGGTTGTGGGATTTTTGATTATTGAGAGGGCTTTGGAGTCCTATCTTATTGAGGCACTTTTGTGTGGCCTTCTGAGCATAGTGTGAGACTCTGGTTCTATTCTCTTGGGAAGCTGAGTGTTATCTCTCGGTTATTGTGGCCTAGTTATTTCATCCTAGGGTTGTACTTGTGAGGTGATTCCTTGTTTATGCTATCATATGATTGGATTGGTGTTATGATTTCCTTATACTGGTTGATTCCATTTTTAGTATGTTAGACTACTCTCCGTCTTTTCCTTCCACTTGAGGTTACCGGTATACCGCCATTTTCTCAACTCTCTCTCTACTTACTTATATTGTTGTGCAAGGACTCCAGGTGAGTTCTCCTTTCCTTCACCTGTGATTTTGTGTAATTGTATCTCTGTGCTAGCATGTGTTACTTGAAGCTCTTGGTTATGGATGATCTGTGCTAGCTCCTTGTGCCTTGCTTATGGCTTCAGTGACTGCTTTCTTGCTATCTGTTACTTACTGCTTTTATATCTTATATGCGCTCAGTCGGTCTATGATACCTACTGAGTACCCGTGGTTTTGGTGCTCATACTACACTTCTGCACTTTTTTGTGCAGATATTAGCTGAGCTTTCGCCGTTGATCACATTGGAGACTCGTGCAGCTTTTGGATCTTTGAGACTAGGGTGAGCGCTTGACGGTCGGGGCTTGTCTACATCTCATCCGTTGTACTTTTGCTCCTTGTACTTTCGAAGGCAATTTATGTTGTATTTTGTTACTACTAGCACTTGTATCCTATTAGAAGCTTCTGTACTATTGATACCAAGTCTTGGGGTTGGTGTAGTTTCCTTTATGTATTTATATTCGCGTTTTGCTTTCGCTTATTTCTGATTGCTGGTGCATTTTGGTTAGGTAGCAGCCCATTACTAACCATTCTGGGCTACGGAAATTGGTTCGCCTACTGGGGGATTGTAGGTGCCATCATGACTTGAGAAATCGGGTCGTGACATATCCCATATTCGATTCTGTTTTCTTTCTCAAGCATGAGTCTTAAATCTGAAAATATTATGTGTTTGGAGTCAGTACGCTTCTTTTTACTAAAAAATAAGTATGATTTTGTTACTATGAGCTAGTTAACTGAAATTTGCCTTGTCTCTTTCTTGTGTTCTGAGATATGATTTCACCCTTTTAAGTGTTGGTATTCATTTCAGTAATTCAGTCTTCATGTAGTCCTAAGTCTTAAGCATGAAATCATTTATTGGTTATGTTTCAGCTTGTTTGTGTGTTTTCAATTTCATATTGGTTGGTTTAAAATCCATGAGAGTTTAAACTTTGTTGAAGATTTCTTTTTTTCACGTGTTAGTTCATGTTTAAAAGCTTAAAGATATTCGATGTTCATTCTCCCTAAATGATTAAAATAGTGCAAGATGTCTTGGGTTCGTGTCTTATATAAATCGGTTTAGAGTAGACATAAATAATAACTTGAATTTGCTACTACTTACGTTAAATGATGAATTTTCCAGTTTGTTTTAGAACCCATATTCCTGCTATGTATGCACAGACTTCTTGGATTTTCAAAATTCTAAATACTATTATCACAAAATTGGTGTGTTTAAATTCCAATAAATGTGCAGATTCTCTCCTTAAATGTTGTCATTTCGATTGAATGGTTTCTAAAGAACGTGTTTAGAAATCTTAGCATGATCCTTTGCATTTTCTAATCCTCCTTTCCTTATCTTTTGTGCATGAACTTCCTGGAACGAGTCCACCTAGACTCTTATTTCTTACATTCGATCCTTCCTCGAGTCTACCTCATCATCTATGTTGAAAGGGAAGCTAATATAAAGGCCAAATTCCTAAAAATGCAGCAGCAAGCAAGTAGCAGAACTGGAAATTGGGCATGAGTTTTTGATGTTTTAGACTTTGGAAACCTCAAAGTCATCTTGTTATTCTTTTCCTTTTTCTTTTGTCATTTTATACTCTGTTTTGAATGCTAACATCTTTTAGTTAACTTAGTTGAATCCTCACGGAGATTTTCTATTTGGAAAAGGTTGTTTCCTTATTATGCTTACTCTATTTCAAATTCATTATGAGCAATAATTTTATCATGTACTTATTTTCGCAAAATTCGATTCATGTAGGCAAAAATCTAAGCTCTATAGAATAAATTGGGGAATATCTCATGTCCCTTCATAGTTATTAAGTAGCTCAAATCCATGATTAAGAAATTGGGTTAACTATTTAAGTCAAGGACTTAAATGGGATAAATGTTGAAAAATTAGAATTATTTTGAAACTTTAACATTCAAATTATTTCATTTTGGAATGAAATGAATGAAAAAGTAACAAATAAATCCATTTTAAATAAGATTTTCAAATAATTTTATGATTTTTCAAATAACTTAAAGGAATTTTTATTAGCCAAATATTTTTTAATCCGCCGGGAACCACACTTGCGGATTTTCGAAAGGGCCTAACACCTTCTTTCGAATTTAACTTGAACCCTTACCCGTTCTCTAGTTTTTAATAAAAGGCTTTCTAAAAATACTTTTTAAAAATGGTTTCTTATTTTTTTCTTAAAATTAAGTGGCGACTCTCTTTTAAACTCTCTCCTTAAATTATTTTCTAAAATAAATCCGATACAAATGAGTTTTTTTTTGCCACGAAAGTTATGAAGTAGTTTTTGAATTATTCAAAAACGAACGTAACACATGTTATATCATGATTCATACTTGGTCATTGCATTCAGTTCAGCTCTTAGTTTATTTGCAGCATGTTTATTTCATGATCTGTCTTATATTGTCCAGCTTAGCATGTATCCTGCATGCTCAGTACATTCAAAGTACTGATGCATACTTTTGTGCTACAACATTTTATGATGTAGGTCCAGGCACTCAGTATACATATCACGCATAGTTCGACTCCCGCTCCAAACTCAACAGCTCAGTGGTGAGTCCTCATTAGCTCGAGGACAACAGACATGCTTTATTTCAGTACTTATTTCTAGTTTCAGATATTAATACTATTTTAACTTTCGCATAGTGACTTTATCTTAAATTTCTTATTTTCATAGATATGCCATGCCATGGGTTAGCTTAGGGTTACTTGTGACACTAAGAACCGTGTTGCGTCTAGGGGGTAGCCACGGGGCGTGAAAAACTTGGTATGAGAGCATCAGGTTCAAGTGTCCTAGGGTGTCTGAAAGCCGTGTCAAGTAGATTCTTCCTCATTAGTGTGAAGTGCACCATACTTATGGGGGAGAAGCTGTGAGACGTCATTAGGAATAACTCCCCTTCTTTCTTTTCCAGTTCGTGCTATAGAGTATAAACTCTATTTAGTCCTTCTCTATTCTAACTCGTGCTTCTCGCATTTCAGAAAAATACCTCCCAGAAGAGCTAACACTAGGAATCAGCCAGCTGCCCTAGCAGACCCTTTGAATGAGCAAGTCACGCATGCCGAATTCAGGGCTGCCTTTCAAGTGCTCGCTCAAGCCATGACCACCCAGGTCAATCAACAAGTTGCAGCACCAACTCCACCTCAGGTAAATGCCGCTGCCGCCAGAATCCGAGACTTCACTCGGATGAACCCTCTAGAGTTTTATGGGTCCAAGTCAGAAAAAGATCCCCAAGAGTTCCTTGAGGATATTCAAAAGGTCACTGACATTATGGGTGTCAATCCAGTCGAGGGTGTAGACTTGGCCGCTTATTAGCTGAAAGGAGTGGCCTACCCTTGGTACCAGCAGTGGAAAGAATCCCGTTGTGCCAATGCAAGACCAGTGACTTGGGATATTTTCAGGACTGCTTTCCTGGATACGTTCTTCCCACTAGAGCTTAGGAAAGCTAAGGTTCAGGAATTCATCAACTTAAGACAGGATGATATGAGTATAAAGGACTATGCTTTGAAGTTCACATAGTTGTCCAAGTATACTCCAACAATAGTAGCTGAATCTCGAGCTCGTATGAGTAAGTTCGTATCGGGTGTATCCGATGATGTGGTCAAGGAATGCAAAACGGCCATGCTTGTTAAGTAAATGGACTTCTCCAGGTTAGTAACTTATGCTTAGTAGACCGAGGAGGAAAAGATCAAGGAAAGGGGAGGTGATGCTAAGAGGGCTAGGACAGGTGATTATAGCCACTATCAGCAGAGGTCAGAGGGTGGAAATCGCTCTCAATATCGCCAGAAAAATTCAGCACCAGCTCCATCTTCTGCTAGTGCCCCAGTGCCTAAGTTCAAGAAGGATAAGAGGGATAGAGCATCTGGCTCCAAGTCCCAAGGTAGTGTCACTAGTAGTCGCGCAAATCCTCTTTGTAAGAAGTATGGTAGGAACCACCAAGTTGAGTGCATGACAGGCAGCGGAAATTACTTTGGGTGTGGTAAGCCAGGCCATAAGATGAGAGAGTGCCCTGAGAATTCTCAGAAGGTTAGGGACACTCATCCATAGAATCAAGCCAACTCTACAACAGCTCCAACAGGTCGTCCTACTCAGCAAGGTGCCTCTTCTGGTACAGGTGGCGGTCAGTGCCAAAACCGGTTATATACACTTCAGGGTCAACAGGACCAGGAGGACTCTCCTGATGTGGTCACAGGTATGTTACGAGTCTTTAATACTGATGTTTATGCATTGCTAGACCTAGGGGCTACACTATCCTTTATAACTCCATATATAGCAGTAAACTTTGATGTCAATCCAGAAACTCTCCTAGAACCCTTCTCAGTCTCTACTCCAGTTAGTGACCCAGTTATAGCTAGACGGGTATACAGAAATTGCCCAGTTACAATTTCCCAGAAAGTCACCTCAGCAGATCTTGTAGAGTTATAAATGGTGGATTTTGATATAATTCTAGGCATGGATTGGTTACATTCCTGTTATGACTCAGTCAATTGTAGAACTAGGATCGTTCGGTTTCAATTTCCTAACGAGCCGGTCCTAGAGTGGAAGGGTAGTCACTCAGTGCCTGTAGGTCATTTCATCTCTTACATTAAGGCCAGAAAGATGATTTCCAAATGGTATATCTATCTTCTAGTTCGGGTTAAGGACTCAAACTCTGAAACCCCAACTCTTGAGTCAGTTCCAGTAGTCAGTGAGTTTCCAGAAGTATTCCCGGAGTTCCCCCAGAAAGGGAAATTGACTTTGAAATTGATCTCCTTCCAGATACCCAGCCCATCTCAATTCCTCCTTATAGAATGTCTCCAACTGAGCTTAAGGAATTGAATTAACAGTTGAAAGACCTTCTAGATAAGGGCTTCATAAGACCTAGTATCTCACTGTGGGGTGCTCCATTGTTGTTCATGCATAAAAAAGACGGTTCTCTCAGGATGTGCATTGACTACCGTCAGTTGAACAAAGTCACAATCAAGAATAAATGTCCCATCCCCAGGATTGATGACTTGTTCGACCAGCTTCAAGGCGCTAGTTATTTTTCCAAGATAGACCTCAGATATGTCTATCATCAGCTTAGAGTCAGAGATAGTGACATCCCAAAAATAGCCTTTAGAACTCGGTATGATCACTATGAATTTGTTTTTATGTCTTTTGGACTAACCAATGCTCCTGCAGCTTTCATGGACTTAATAAATAGGGTGTTCAAACATTATTTGGACTTGTTCATCATCGTCTTCATTGATGATATACTTGTTTACTCTAGAAATGAAGAGGAGCATGCGACTCATTTGAGGGTTGTTTTTCAGACTCTCAAGGATTGCCATCTATTTGCTAAGTTTAGCAAGTGTAAATTCTGGTTATAGTCAGTCCCTTTCTTTGGTCATGTGGTGTCCAGTGATGGCAACTGAGTTGATTCCCAGAAAATATCAAGGCAGTAAAGCACTGGCCCAGACCCACCTCTCCGATAGACATTAGAAATTTCTTGATTTGGATGGTTACTACAGGAGGTTCATAGAAGAATTTTCATCCATAGCTGCCTCATTGACCAAGTTGACTCAGAAAAAAGTCAAGTTTCAGTGGTCAGAGGAGTGTGAGAAGAGTTTCTTAGAACTGAAGACCAGATTGACTAAAGCTCCTGTTTTTACCCTACCAAATGGTTCAGATAATTATGTGGTTTATTGTGATGCATTAAGAGTCGCCTTGGGTTGTGTTTTGATGCAGCAGGGTAAGGTCATAGCTTATGCTTCCAGACAGCTTAAGGCCCAGGAGAAGAACTACCCGACTCATGACCTCGAGCTTGCAGCGGTTGTGTTTGTCCTAAAAATTTGGAGGCACTATCTATATAGTGTTCATGTTGATGTATTCATAGATCATAAGAGCCTTCAGTATGTGTCCACCCAGAAGGAGTTGAACCTTTGTCAAAAGAGATGGCTTGAGTTCCTCAAGGATTATGATATGAATGTGCTCTACCATCCGGGGAAGGCCAATATAGTGGCTGATGCTCTTAGTAGACTGTCTATGGGTAGCGTATCTCATGTTGAGGAAGAGATGAGAGAACTAGTCAGAGATGTTCATCGGCTTGCTCACCTAGGAGTTTGCCTTATGGACACGACATGTGATGTGTGATATTTCAGAATAGGTCAGAATCTTCTTTGGTAGCTAAAGTTAAGGAGAAGCAGGATAGTGATCCCATACTACTTCAGCTGAAGGGTGTAGTTCATCAGCAAAGAGTAGAGGTTTTCTCCCAAGGGGGAGATGGTGTACTCCGTTATCAGGGTCACTTATGTGTTCCTAAGGTGGGTGAGTTGAGGCAGCAGATCCTTTCAGAAGCCCATAATTCCAGATATTCCATCCATCTAGGTGCCACTAAGATGTACCGTGATCTACGGGAAGTCTATTGGTGGAATGACATGAAGAGGGACATCGCAAATTTTGTGGCTAAGTGCCCCAACTATTAGCAGGTAAAGGTAGAACATCAGAAACCATGAGGTGTGACTCAGGATATTAGTATTCCTACTTTGAAGTGGGAAGTGGTAACATGGATTTAATAACAGGTCTACCCCGTACTCGCAGGCATCATGATTCCATTTGGGTGATAGTGGACAGAGTCACTAAGTCAGCTCACTTCAGTGAGATAGTCAGGTTGCATGGGGTTCCTTTGTCTATCATCTCACATAGAGGCCCTCAATTTACATCTCACTTTTGGAAATCATGTCAGAAAGGCCTTGGTACTCAGTTAAAGCTCAGGACAATATTTTATCCGCAGAAGGATGGTCAGGCAGAGCATACCATTCAGACGCTAGAGGATATGTTGAGGGCTTGTGTGATCGATTTCAAAGGTAGTTGGGATGACCACCTACCTCTTATAGAGTTCGCCTACAATAATAGTTTCCATTCCAATATTCAGATGGCCCTATATGAGGCTCTATATGGGCGCAAATGTAGATCACCTGTTGGTTGGTTCGAAGTAGGTGAAGCAGCTTTGATTGGACCAGATTCAATCTATGAGGCTATGGAGAAAGTTCAGCTTATCAGAGACAGGCTTAAGACAGCCCAGAGTCGTCAAAAATCCTATGCAGATGTTAGGAGAAGAGACTTAGAGTTCGAAAGTGATGATTGGGTTTTCCTGAAAGTGTCACCCATGAAGGGTGTGATGAGATTCGACAAGAAAGGGAAGATCAGTCCCAGGTATGTAGGCCCTTACAAGATCCTGAAAAGGGTTGGTAATGTGGCTTATGAGTTAGAGTTGCTAGCAGAATTAACAGCAGTTCACCCAGTCTTTTACATTTCCTTGCTGAAGAAATGTGTGGGTGATCCGACTTTGATAGTACCTTTAGAGAGTGTGGTTGTGAAGGATAGCCTCACCTATGAAGAGGTTCCAGTTGAGCTTCTTGACCATTAGGTTCGTAGGTTGAGGAATAAGAAAGTCGCTTCAGTTAAGGTTTTATGGAGGAATCAGTCCGTAGAGGGAGCTACTTGGGAAGCAGAAGCAGCCATGATGTCCAAGTACCATCACCTCTTTTCCTCCAATTGAGTTTCAGCTTGAGGTAATAGTTCCTCTTAAGTCTCTCAGTTTACTCTTGTGTAATTCAGCCCCAGTACCTTGTTCCATCAGTTTCCCTTGCATGTTCATGAAACTCGATTCAGTTAAATATCAGTTTCTAGAACTCAGTTGGTAAGGATTGCAGCTCTTCCCTTCCAAACTTATCTTGCTTTGTCTTCATTCGAGGGTGAATGATCCCAAGGAAGATATATTATAACACCCCAAAATTTAAACCAGTTTCTAAGACCCAGAACCTAGAAAACTCAGAGAAACTTTCAGCCTTGGTCAAGCCTCACGGGCTGGCCCATGGGTGTCGTGGACACGACGGCCCATCAGGGTGCCCATGGGAAGGGACCAGGAGTTGGGTTTCAGCCGGCTCCAGCCAGACGAGGGACCCGATGGACGTCGGCAGTTTGATGGGCTGTCGGTCAGCCCGTGAGAAAGGGCCAGCCACCCAGACCCAACCATCCTTGCCCCGATGGGCTAACGCCATGGGCGTCGCTGAAGCGACGGGCCATGGGAGCCATTGTGGGAATGCCCCATTTTGATGCCAAGGACGTGGGAGACATTGTGGGAACGACCCAGGGGACCAGCCCCTCCTGACCCATTTTGATGCCAAGGCCGATGGGCCATCGCAGGTCCGACGCCCGTCGAGCAGCCCGTCCGGTGGAGGTTTCTCCAGAAAAATTCCAGCCTTAAGTGGGGGAAGTCCGATTTTTTCCCAATTATTTTAATTCCAATTCTAAGTCATTTTGGGGGTAATTAGAGGGTTTTAACTCTATTTTTCCCTCATTACTCCTCAACCACTCATACTTAGCAAATCTCTCAAGAACAGAACGCTCTCTCTCAAAAACAAGGAAAAAAAGGGTTTCCTCCAAGTTCCTCTCAAAATCCAATGATTCAACCGTAGAATATTCACTCAGGTATGTGGGACTTCACTAGTGGGTTCCTTTCACCCATTGGGTCCCTAGATTCCAGAAAATCTTCAGTTTTCCCAAAGCCATGTTTCAGACCAAGGGTTTTACATCCTTAGGGAATCAATGTAATTCAGTTCCTACAGATCTTACGGTATCAATCACATGTTTCTTGGGAAATTAGTATAGTTCATGTACATGATTCAGAACCCTAACTTGTTATTAGTTTCAGTACTTCATAAATTATACTTGTTAGGCAGGCTCAGTCAGGTAATCAGATTCCAAAATTTGGATGTCATATTCTTCAGTATGTTTATGTGCATTCACAGATTATATCAGTACTTTGAGCTATCAAGCACTTCAGTTTGCATTCGTTGCTTATATCCAGTTGGGAGTAAGCTTAGCACCGAGTGAACTAAGGGATGAAGGCTCACCCGTCAGTTTAGGCTGAGACCTTTAGTAGCAATCCCTAAGTTCTAGAACTACGACACCACCGTAGGTTCTAAAAGGGGTCACCTATCTGATTAGGCTTGACACCATTGTCCCTTGTGGACTTCAACAGTGGATCCATGTCAGACTTGTTCGTACCCTTGGCAAGGTATGAACACCCTTCCATCTAGGGTTACAGGTTGGTCCCATAGTTAGCTCAACTTGGGGTATGTCGGTTAGTAGTGTCTCCCACAGTCAGACTCTTATTTGCATTGACCTTGTATCCAGCAGATGTATTATCAGTATTCAGTTCAGCATGTTATATCATGATTCATACTTGGTCATTGCATTCAGTTCAGCTCTCAGTTTATTTGGAGCATGTTTATTTCATGATCAGTCTTATATTGTCCAGCTTAGCATATATCCTGCATGCTCAG
The DNA here is from genome assembly GCA_003996215.1 of Jaltomata sinuosa. NCBI lineage: Eukaryota > Viridiplantae > Streptophyta > Magnoliopsida > Solanales > Solanaceae > Jaltomata > Jaltomata sinuosa. Next base: position 134,912 of record QJPP01007242.1, read on the forward strand.
TATATTCAAAGTACTGACGCATACTTTTGTGGTACATCATTTTATGATGTAGGTCCAGGCACTCAGTATCCAGATCACGCATAGTTTGACTCCTGGTCCGTACTCAGCAGCTTAGTGGTGAGTCCTCATTAGCTCGAGGACAATAGACATGCTTTATTTCAGTACTTATTTCTAGTTTCAGATATTAATACTATTTTAACTTCCGCATAGTGACTTTATCTTAAATTGCTTATTTTCATAGATATGCCATGCCATGGGTTAGCTTGAGCTCACTTGTGACACTAAGCATTGTGTTGCGTCTAGGGGGTAGCCTCGGGGAGTGACATAGAACATAGGAACTAGGCATGCACATGCTTGAAAATCCATAAGGAACATGCTATCAAAATCCAATTTGCTTAAATCAACTTCATGAATGTAGAAATTTCCATGGTTAAACTTCAATTCATGAAATAGAGTTAACATGTAAAAACCCATGTAAAATCATGCAATTTATTAGTAATTTCATAATCAAATCATGAGAAGATCATATTTTGCAAAACCCATAAGAATTAGATAAGAACCCTAATTTGAAGATCATGAAATCAAATTTGAATTAGGGGTTTTGGGCACAAGGGTGAAAGGAACCCATTGTTGATTACCCACATACCTTGGGAGAAGATAACCCACTTGAATTGAAAAGGATTAGGCGGCTTGATCTTGAAGCTTGAGACCTAGAGCTTGGGGGATTCTTTTTCTTTTTGGGAGGGGAGTGAAGTAATGAGGAGGAACTTCGGCTAGTAAGGATGAAAACTCTACTTGAAATAGCCAAAACCCTACCTGGGGCATTGTCAACCTACAGGTCTGATTCCACGAGTTGGAATCACGACCCGTAGAATAAACTATGGTCCGTGAAAACCACTCGTGGTTCTCAAACCTGGAGGCCAACCAACATAAGGCAATCCAAGGATCCATTCCATGACCCGTGGTTCTAACCACGGTCTGTGGTTTGGACCCGTAATCCCTGGAACATGAATTTTTCTGAGATTTTTTAACTTAGATAGCTGGATATATTTCTGGGGTATTACAATATCTCCCCCTTGGGATCATTCGTACAAGGAAAAACTGAGGAGAAAACAGCCCAACCAAATATCAAAACATGGAAATCAAAGAGTAAACATAAAACCTGAACTTTTCAACTTGAAAACATGATAAACTAACTTCGTAAAACATGTATGCATGCTAGAATCATGAGAGGAACTGATGGAGTAGAATCGGAGGGATATACTAAGGAGGAAACTAGTACCTCAAGCTGAAACTAAATCAGAAGGAAAGAGATGAGGATATCTGGCCTTCATGGCCTCTTCCGCTTCCCAAATAGCTCCTTCAACAAGCTGATTCTTCCAAAGAACCTTTACCGAAGCAACTTCTTTATTCCTCAACCTCCGAATCTGACGATCAAGGATCTCCACGGGAACCTCCTCATAGGTGAGACTATCCTTCACACTCACACCCTCCAAAGGGACAATCAAGCTTGGATCACCAACACACTTCTTCAATAACGAAACATGGAAAACTGGATAAACTGCTTCCAACTCTGTTGGGAACTCCAACTCATACACAATGCTACCAACTCTCCTCAAAATTTGATAAGGACCTATAAAACGGGGACTAAGTTTTCCTTTCTTGCCAAACCTCATCACACCCTTCATGGGTGACACCTTAAGGAAAATCCAATCATCAACGGAACACACACTCCCCATGGATAATCTGCTCAAGGCATACGCCACAACATTGGCCTTACCCGGATGGTAAAGCATACTCATATCATAATCCTTAAGGAGCTCAAGCCAACTCCTTTGTCGCAAGTTCAATTCCTTTTGAGTGAACACATACTGGAGACTCTTATAATCGGTAAACACATCCACATGCACACCATACAAGTAATGTCTCCAAATCTTCAAAGCAAAGACCACGACTGCCAACTAAAGATCATGAGTAGGATAGTTCTTCTCATGAGTCTTAAGCTGTCTTAAAGCATAAGCAATCACCTTACCACGCTGCATCAAAACACAACCCAAACTAATCTTAGAAGCATCACAATACACAACAAAATCATCTTAGCCCCCGAGTAGAGCTAACACAGAAGTTGTGGTCAGTCTAGTCTTCAATTCCTGAAAGTTCTTCTCACACAAGTCGGACCACTGAAATTTTACCTTCTTCTGAGTCAATCGGGTCAAAGGGGAAACAATAGAAGAAAAACCTTCCACAAACCTCTTGTAGTAACTAGCCAAACACAAAAAGCTCCTAATATTTGACGGATAAGTAGGTCTAGACCAGTTCTTTACTGCCTCTATCTTTTAAGAATCAGCCCGAATACCATCTTTAGTCATAATAAGTCCCAAAAAAGCAATAGACTGCATCCAAAACTCACACTTGCTAAACTTAGCAAACAACTGTCTATCCTTGAGGGTTTGCAATACAACCCTCAAGTGATCCGCATGCTCCTCCTCACTCCGAGAGTAAATAAGGATATCATCAATGAAAATAATCACAATCATATCCAAATACTGTTTAAACACACGGTTCATCAAATCCATAAAAGCTGCAGGAGCATTTGTTAGACCAAAAGACATCACAACAAATTCATAATGACCATACCGAGTCCTGAAGGTTGTCTTCGGAAAATCATACTCTCTAACACAAAGCCGATGATAACCATATCTAAGGTCGATCTCGGAGAAGAAACTAGCACCCTGAAGCTGATCAAACAAGTCATCAATCCTAGGAATGGGATACTTATTCTTGATTGTGACCTTGTTTAACTGATGGTAGTCAATACACATTCTAAGAGAGCCTTCTTTCATTCGAACAAACAACACTGAGGCACCCCATGGAGAAATACTAGGCCTGATGAAACCTTTATCAAGAAGAACCTTGAACTGATCTTTCAACTCTTGGAGTTCTATGGGAGCCATTCTATAAGGAGGAATAGAGATAGGATTTGTATCCAAAAGAAGATCTATCCCAAAGTCAATTTCCCGCTCGGGAGGGACTCCTGGCAAGTCATTGGGAAATACTTCTGGGAATTCATTCACAATAGGGATAGACTGAATAGATGGGGTCTCGGACTCCGTGTCCATAACTCAAACTATATGATAGACATAGCCTTTAGAAATCATCTTACTAGCCTTAAGATAGGATATGAAGCGACCTTTCGAAGAAGAGGGGCAACCTGCCATTCTAGGAAGGGTTCATTAGGAAACCTGAAGCTGACAACCCGAGTACGACAATCAACAGAAGCATAACATGCATACAACCAATCCATGTCAAGAATGACATCGAAATCAGTCATCTCCAACTCTACTAGATCCGCTGAAGTGACTCTATGGAGGACTGAGATGGGACAATTTTTGTAGATTCTTTCATCTAGGACTGAATCACGAACAGGAGTAGAAACATGAAAAGGTTCTAAAAGCATTTCAGGATGAATATCGAACTTGCAAGCAACATAAGGGGTTACAAAATATAAAGAAGCACCGGGGTCCAATAAAGCATACAAATCGAAAGAGAAGACTTTCAACATACCAGTAATGACATCTGGAGAACCCTCCTGATCCTGACGAGAGGACATAACATAAAGGCAATTCTGGCGCTGACCACCAGAACTAGAAGTTGTGCCCTATTGGGCTGGTCGACCTCCTGAAGCTGCTGGGGTAGACTGAGTCCTACCACCCTGCCCCTTCTTAGCTGAAGGGCAGTCTCTAAGCAAGTGCCCAGTCTGTCCACACCCATAACATGCACCCGAGCTCAAACGACACTCTCCCGGGTGATTCTTCCCACACCCAGTACAAACGGGGAAAAAAGGCCCCTTAGCAACACTTCCCTGAGACTGGGAATAAAAACCAGATCCTCTACCACCCTGATCATGATGAGGCTTTTGAGCCTGGGTAGGAGCACTAGCAGAAGAATGAACAGATCCTGATGACTTCTTTTGGAAAGAAGAGCGATGTCCACATCCAGACCTGTGATAACCAAAACTTAATCCCTCGGATCTAACCCTATTGTTCTCCCTTGCCATCTCCCTAAGCTTATCACCCTCAATCTGATGGGCATGAGTCATGAGTCAGGAAATGTTCATATCACTCAACAACAGAGAAGACCTACACACTTTCTTCACCACATCAGAAACCCCATATATAAAGTTACTCATTTGATCATGTGGGTCCGCTACCATGGAGGGAGAATATCTAGACAACTGAGTGAACTTCAGACTATATTCTTGCACCGACATCGAACCTTGTCTAAAGTTCACAAATTCCTCCACCTTCGCTTGCCTCAACTCTCAGGGAAAAAGCCTATCAAGGAAGGCCCTCTCAAAACATTCCCAAGTCGTGGGGATTGCGTCCCTCACCCTAGTTTACTTCCATTGCCTGAACCAAATATGAGCCACATCCTTGAGTTGATAGGATGACAGCTCAACACAATCAACCCCAACCACTTGCATAACTTCAATAATCTTCTTCACTTCATCAATAAAGTTGAGCAGGTCCTCACTCACTTTTGAACCCCAAAATTCAGGTGGGTTCATCTGGACAAAGTCACAAACTCGGGCTGCTACCCCACCTTGAGGGTGGACTGGGGCAGGAGCCGACTGATTGGCATGAGTGTCCAAAGTCTGGACTATAAAATGGATGGCGTTGCTGAACTCATCATTGGTGACATCGGGAACCAAAACTTGAGGACCAGCATTCCGAGCGGGTCGGGGAGGCATAGCACATCGGGTAGGCATAGTCTGAAATGTATAAGATAAGGATTAGAGGAACATTAAAGTTAAGCTCTATCGCACAATATGATCATAAATAAGTGATGTATTTTTTTCCTAAAATAACTCATAGCTTACCTCTCATATTTATGGCACACTTCACATACATGAAAAAGACTCTACTCGATGTGGTTTTCAGACATCCTAGGACTCTTGAACCTGAGGCTCTGATATCAAGTTTGTCACGCCCCAAGGTTACCCCCTAGATGTATCATGAGACTTAGGAAAATAAGGATCCCAAGCTAACCCTTGGTCATAGCATTCTCAAGCAAACATAAAGAAAACATAGCGGAAGCATCAAAGATAGAGACATAATAGCATAAGATAGATGGTCGAGTCAAAAGAGATACGACACCCACAAAGGGTTACATACGGTGTATGTCTGAAAGCCTCTAATCATAACATAATGAGTTACTAGGACAAGACCCTAGCTAACTCGAAGTACAGAAATAGGAAATCAACATAACTAAAACATATCTAGTCCTCGAACTATGAGGACTCACCAACAACTGATAGAAAAGTGGCCTGGAAGATCTAGCCACGTGTCTGGAAAGGAACACCTGAATTTGCATCATCAAAGGATGCAACGCAAGATATACGTCAATACTATAGGATGTACCGAGTATATGTGCGATGCATAAATCATGATAAAAGAAGTTTAAAGACATGCTTAAAATGAACTTGTTACGTAAAGAAGAAACATGAATAAATACCAAGGTATAAGACATAAAACATGAAATAAAGCTTAAGTTTCATAGTATAGAATCATATAACTTCATAGCTTGAAAATAAACATGTGGGAGTTTATTTTAACCGACATAAACCATGCTGAGCTACATGGAGTCTGATGTATCCTCCCCATTGAAAGGACCTAATATACCTTGCCAGGGTATAGAGGCATGATATGTGGCGTGATCATTAAATCTGATGCCCAACAAAGGGGAGATAGAACCTACGGGGTATATAGTTCTTGGACCATGGGTACTACTCTCACCCGGTTCAACTCGGTGCTAAATACTACTTCCAAAATGTATAACATGTGCTCACATACATATGACATATCTATGAAAATGTATAACATGTGCTCACATACATGTTCCATTTCATTACCGGGATCAAATGGAAAGAAATTCTATGAAAATGGGTAAAGCAAACACCCATATGCTCCATTGGCACTCTTATCTTCACACAATATACTCCACTCAAAGTCATGAGTATTATCATATGAAAACAAATACTATAGAAAGGTGTCACACAAGTCAACTTCATCTAATGTATTCTCATGAGAAGGTTCACGCATTGATTCAAGCACATTAAGGCCTTGACCAAGAATGAAAAAACATAAAGATGAAAGGATAATTGTATTACATACACTACCTTTCTTTTGAACACCGCCTTTCCAGTAAACATACTATCATCTTCTAAGAAGAGGCTTTCATCATTGGAAAGTGTGTCATCACACCATAGTGGATTTTTAAATAATTGGTAGCCTTCAAGGGTGGCTAAACTTCCAACACTATAAGACACACCACTACCTTCATCATTTACATTAGTCATATCATCATTGAATAAGGGATTATCCCTAAGTTCATACTCCACCTCAAGATCCTCATGACAAGAATAAGAAATGGAATCATCAAATCTAAGTAAAGATCCTACGTGACTAACTACATGACCAACTATATCATTACCATCACTAAATTGAGGTTCATTTATCACATTACACAAATCCTCAATTAGTAGGTCATCATTACAAGCAAGTTGGTCAACACCACAATGAACACTAGTTGGTAGCATATTAAACTCTAAAGAATACCACACATGATTACCACCATTATAGCTAACTAGAATTTGAATACCCCTATTACATGACAATACATTTTCACTCAAGTCACAAGTGCTAACACTAGATGGACTCAAATCGATCTTACTAGAAGAATCAATCAAGTCATCTATAGGATCAATTAGTGTTTGGGCACTCACAATAATGGCATCATCATCATGCAACAAGGCGTCATCAAGATTATCACAAGGTAAAGAATCTTTAATCTCACACATATAGAAGCCATCACTTACACTCAATTGGATACTAACCACACAAGGATCTTCTACTTTTTACAAAGTGTAAGGTTTAGCTTTGTTACCTTGTAGCTCATAGGAGGGATTGCGTTCACCTTGTTTTTCAACATTGGCACACATTTGCTTCTTTGGAAAACTTTCTAGCACCTCATAACTCTTTATTACTTGAGGTGCCTCACTGGGCTTGCTTTCAAGTATATCTGCACAAGAATCAAGACAACTAGAAAAAGAAGAGAGGTTATAAAAGTTAGTATAAGGTTGGGACAACCCTATCACATCACTCCACACAACCTCTCCTTTTTCCACTCTAGAGTTGTCACATATCACATCCTTACTCCTCTTAATCTTTTGTCTCTCAATTTTATTGGAGTTCGTATAAGTGCCAAGAATCCCCTGTGAAGGGTTAGATGATCCCTTCACTTCAAGCTTCCACTTTGGTTGTGACACAAGGCAAGGTACTCTTTGTGATGATCACACTAAGGAGTTAAACATGAAAGTCAAAATATCCACATCTTGTGCACCAAAAGGATTAGCACAAGGAGGGATTCGTCCTTGAATTCGAACCTTGCAAAAACATGGGAAAGACAAACAACAAACATATCCTCATAGCAGGAGGGTTAGCACAAGGATTATCAACCATACCAACTTGCCAAGGAGGCACACATTTGAAATACAACCAACTATCCTTTGTGTTCAAAACGAGCCATTCATCATATAAGGTATAAAGGATTTGGCTATAAGCATTATCATGAGACAAGGAAACCGTAAGGGTCTTATTAGCCTCAAAACCTCCAACAGGTAATGTTATCTCAAGACACAATTGTTTCTTCATCTCACAATATGAACACACCAAGATTGGTGCAATCATCCACAGGGTTTCATTGGGGTCAAAGAAGTGAAAGAACCCACATATCTCTACCTCCATAGAAAACAAATCCCATACCAATATGGACATCATTATATGCAAGGAGGTAGTAGAAAAAGGAAACAAGAATATGAGTCCCATCGAAGGTGTAACCATATACAAGAGAGATAACAAGCAAATCACTATAAGTTGGACAACCCAAAGATAGAATCATGACATTTAGGAACATATTACCCTTCTTTTCAAGACAACTTCGCACGAAAAGTGGGTTCATAAGTGGAGTCATGCCACTAGAGGTGTTGAGGAACTGATTAGAAATCAATTCAATAAAAAATAAATGGTCCTCCAAAGAATATGTGTTCCCTCTATTCAATATATCAAGCATACTCCTAAGAGTCCCATGTTCCATTTCATTATCGGGATCAAATGGAAAGAAATTCTATGAAAATGGGTAAAGCAAACACCCATATACTCCATTGGCACTCTTATCTTCACACAATATACTCCACTCAAAGTCATGAGTATTATCATATGAAAACAAATACTATAGAAAGGTGTCACACAAGTCAACTTCATCTAATGTATTCTCATGAGAAGGTTCACGCATTGATTCAAGCACATTAAGGCCTTGACCAAGAATGAAAAAACATAAAGATGAAAGGATAATTGTATTACATACACTACCTTTCTTTTGAACACCACCTTTCCAGTAAACATACTACCATCTTCTAAGAAGAGGCTTTCGTCATTGGAAAGTGTGTCATCACACCATAGTGGATTTTTAAATAATTGGTAGCCTTCAAGGGTGGATACACTTCCAACACTATAAGACACACCACTACCTTCATCATTTACATTAGTCATATCATCATTGAATAAGGGATTATCCCTAAGTTCATACTCCACCTCAAGATCCTCATGACAAGAATAAGAAATGGAATCATCATATCTAAGTAAAGATCCTACGTGACTAACTACATGACCAACTATATCATTACCATCACTAAATTGAGGTTCATTTATCACATTACACAAATCCTCAATTAGTAGGTCATCATTACAAGCAAGTTGGTCAACACCAGAATGAACACTAGTTGGTAGCATATCAAACTCTAAAGAATACCACACATGATTACCACTATTATAGCTAACTAGAATTTGAATACCCCTATTACATGACAATACATTTTCACTCAAGTCACAAGTGCTAACACTAGATGGACTCAAATCGATCTTACTAGAAGAATCAATCAAGTCATCTATAGGATCAATTAGTGTTTGGGAACTCACAATAATGGCATCATCATCATGCAACAAGGCGTCATCAAAATTATCACAAGGTAAAGAATCTTTAATCTCACACATATAGAAGCCATCACTTACACTCAATTGGCTACTAACCACACAAGGATCTTCTACTTTTGACAAAGTGTAAGGTTTAGCTTTGTTACCTTGTAGCTCATAGGAGGGATTGCGTTCACCTTGTTTTTCAACATTGGCACACATTTGCTTCTTTGGAAAGCTTTCTAGCACCTCATAATTCTTTATTACTTGAGGTGCATCACTGGGCTTGATTTCAAGTATATTTGCACAAGAATAGAGACAACTAGAAAAAGAAGAGAGGTTATAAAAGTTAGTATAAGGTTGGGACAACCCTATCACATCACTCCACACAACCTCTCCTTTTTCCACTCTAGAGTTGTCATATATCACATCCTTACTCCTCTTAATCTTTTGTCTCTCAATTTTATTGGAGTTCGTATAAGTGCCAAGAATCCCCTGTGAAGGGTTAGATGATCCCTTCACTTCAAGCTTCCACTTTGGTTGTGACACAAGGCAAGGGTCCTTGTGATGATCACACTAAGGAGTTAAACATGAAAGTCAAAATATCCACATCTTGTGCACCAAAAGGATTAGCACAAGGAGGGATTCGTCCTTGAATTCGAACCTTGAAAAAATATGAGAAGGACAAACAACAAACATATCCTCATAGCAGGAGGGTTAGCACAAGGATTATCAACCATACCAACTTGCCAAGGAGGCACACATTTGTAATACAACCAACTATCCTTTGTGTTCAAAAAGAGCCATTCATCATATAAGGTATAAAGGATTTGGCTATAAGCATTATCATGAGACAAGGAAACCATAAGGGTCTTATTAGCCTCAAAACCTCCAACAGGTAATGTTATCTCAAGACACAATTGTTTCTTCATCTCACAATATGAACACACCAAGAGTGGTGCAATCACCCACAGGGTTTCATTGGGGTCAAAGAAGTGAAAGAACCCACATATCTCTACCTCCATAGAAAACAAGTCCCATACCAATATGGACATCATTATATGCAAGGAGGTAGTAGAAAAAGGAAACAAGAATATGAGTCCCATCGAAGGTGTTACCATATACAAGAGAGATAACAAGCAAATCACTATAAGTTGGAACACCCAAGGATAGAATCATGACATTTAGGAACACATTACCCTTCTTTTCAAGACAACTTCGCACAGAAAGTGGGTTCATAAGTAGAGTCATGCCACTAGAGGTGTTGAGGAACTGATTAGAAATCAATTCAATAAAAAATAAATGGTCCTCCAAAGAATATGTGTTCCCTCTATTCAATATATCAAGCATACTCCTAAGAGTGCTATGTTCCATTTCATTACCGGGATCAAATGGAAAGAAATTCTATGAAAATGGGTAAAGAAAACACCCATATGCTCCATTGGCACTCTTATCTTCACACAATAGACTCCACTCAAAGTCATGAGTATTATCATATGAAAACAAATACTATAGAAAGGAGTCACACAAGTCAACTTCATCTAATGTATTTTCATGAGAAGGTTCACGCATTGATTCAAGCACATTAAGGCCTTGACCAAGAATAAAAAAACATAAAGATGAAAGGATAATTGTATTACATACACTACCTTTCTTTTGAACACCACCTTTCCAGTAAACATACTATCATCTTCTAAGAAGAGTCTTTCGTCATTGGAAAGTGTGTCATCACACCATAGTGGATTTTTAAATAATTGGTAGCCTTCAAGGGTGGCTACACTTCCAACACTATAAGACACACCACTACCTTCATCATTTACATTAGTCATATCATCATTGAATAAGGGATTATCCCTAAGTTCATACTCCACCTCAAGATCCTCATGACAAGAATAAGAAATGGAATCATCATATATAAGTAAAGATCCTACGTGACTAACTACATGACCAACTATATCATTACCATCACTAAATTGAGGTTCATTTATCGCATTACACAAATCCTCAATTAGTAGGTCATCATTACAAGCAAGTTGGTCAATACCACAATGAACACTAGTTCGTAGCATATCAAACTCTAAAGAATACCACACATGATTACCACCATTATAGCTAACTAGAATTTGAATACCCCTATTACATGACAATACATTTTCACTCAAGTCACAAGTGCTAACACTAGATGGACTCAAATCGATCTTACTAGAAGAATCAATCAAGTCATCTATAGGATCAATTAGTGTTTGGGCACTCACAATAATGGCATCATCATCATGCAACAAGGCGTCATCAAGATTATCACAAGGTAAAGAATCTTTAATCTCACACATATACAAGCCATCACTTACACTCAATTGGCTACTAACCACACAAGGATCTTCTACTTTTGACAAAGTGTAAGGTTTAGCTTTGTTACCTTGTAGCTCATAGGAGGGATTGCGTTCACCTTGTTTTTCAACATTGGCACACATTTGCTTCTTTGGAAAGCTTTCTAGCACCCCATAATTCTTTATTACTTGAGGTGCCTCACTGGGCTTGCTTTCAAGTATATTTGCACAAGAATCAAGACAACTAGAAAAAGAAGAGAGGTTATAAAAGTTAGTATAAGGTTGGGACAACCCTATCACATCACTCCACACAACCTCTCCTTTTTCCACTCTAGAGTTTTCACATATCACATCCTTACTCCTGTTAATCTTTTGTCTCTCAATTTTATTGGAGTTCGTATAAGTGCGAAGAATCCCTTGTGAAGGGTTAGATGATCCCTTCACTTCAAGCTTCCACTTTGGTGCACAAGATGTGGATATTTTGACTTTTATGTTTAACTCCTTAGTGTCATCATCACAAGGAGTACCTTGCCTTGTGTCACGACCCAAAATTGGGCCATGATGACGTAACCCCCCGGTAGACAAGACAACACCCAATGATTGCGGAAGACTGTAATAATAATTAAACTAAAGAAATGATGAAGATATAAAGAAAGGACAGGGCCAATAGCATATATATATACCAACGTACAAAATATACCAAAAATGTCCCTAAAGTGACCAAAAACAAAAAACAACACGAGAACCCACCCAAACCTGATGTCACTAGTACAAGAGCAAGTAAAGTAAGGAGTAGCTATATAACAGATGATGTCTATCCAAGATACAAAATATAGACAGGATGTACAATATGGAAAGCATGTAAAGTCTCCAAAAGCGCAGGGAGCTCACCGCGATCCGAACAGCAACGAGCCTCGAATGACAGGAGATCAGTGAGGGTGGCTCGTACTAGGTGTTGTATTAGAAAAAGAGATGCAGAGTGTAGTATAAGTACCAAGACAACGGGTACTCAGTAGGCATCATAGGCCGACCGAGCGCATAAGGATAGTATATATAAATAGATTGCAAGAAAGCAGGTAACTATACAGGGATCCACGTAAATCTAGTTATAAAGCCGGAGACATGCCAATAAACTAAAAAGAAAGGGAAGGAAAACAACATCAAACCAACCAGAGTCAATCCATGTGCCAAAGCAAATGCAATGCGGTGTACGATGATGCATGTATGAATGCAATATAATATAAATTGGGAATATCGCATCGGGCGCCCAGAATACCATATCGGATTATGCATATATATATATATATGTGAAATAGTGAGATACCTAGAATAACGCATCGGGGGTTCGGAATACAGCATCGGACTATAAATATATACATATGCAGAAAATAGTATTTCCTCATTGTTCCTTCTAAAAACCAAGGTGATACTAAAAATAGCTTGATTTAGTCCGAAAAATCATCACAACAGTAGTACAGCCTCCTTTCAAACCAAAAACCTTTGAAAATTGTTTCCTTGTTGTACAAATGATATGCCATGCGATATAAGTATGAATATTCACAAACAGAGAAAAAACCAAACCATCAGATCAAACAGGGAAAGAATACCCTCCAAACCAAGAGAACTGACCTGGGACTCCTTCCAAATCCTAGCCATGGCCTCGGCCCATAGTTATAGACACAACAATAGAGTAAAGTGGTAAAGCAGAAATAAAAGTAGAAACCAACGGGAAAACTCTATTCTACCTCTAAAGCCTCCTAAAAGAATGCTAAGGATTTTATACTAGTCACACAGAAGAAGCAAGCTCCTAGGCTAAGGATAACATATAGTTCTAGGCTAAAAACCCGAAATGGCCAATTAACATGATAAACAGGATTTAAGCCTAAGTCTATCTAAAATCCAACCTAGCGTTCCAGTAACATATAAATATATACTATCTAACTAAACTCAGTCAAAAAGGTAAACCATAACCTACCTCGGAGTCAAACTACAAGCATGAACTGTCACTTGTGTGTCTTCCCCTTCTGAATAGCCTCAGAAAGTTGTTGCACTATCAAAAACTAGGTGTCAAGACAAGAAGAATGACACCCATATTGATATACGGAAAAACGGACCAGAAATTGGGTTGGAAAAATGACCCTCAGGGCCCGTGCAAAGAAATAGAAACAAAATTCACAATTATGCTCGCGGTGGGTTAAAGAACCCATGCCCAAAGTTTGGGCATGAACGGAGTTTGTTTTGTGCCCAAAACAGCCCCAAAGTGCTACTAATTCACTGGATTAAAACAGAAAAGCTTGGAATTTAAAGGCGGAAACCAACCTTGATAAGGGAAACACGTCACAGAGATGAGTTGCACGAATTAAAAACATGCAGTCCCCAAAAGATTAGATTCCTACAAGGATCACCCAAATTTCAAAATTTACCCACAAGGGAAATTAGCGGGAGAAATACAAGAATTACCATGGAAGGAGGAGAGGGTGACGAGGGAACTTACCGGGTACAGGACACTGAAGCAAGGAGCTGGAAAAATAGGAGCTTGGGAGCTTCAACAATGGAGTTTTCGGAATTTAGAAGGAGAAAACAAAGTTGAGACTTTAATTAGCTGCCATGGGTCCTTCATCGCGATTGCGAAAGGACCCCCACGTTCGCGGAGAACAGCTGGCCCAACCATCGCGATCGCGATGGTCCAATCTACATTCGCGAAGAGGAAGCCAAGCCGTGTCCCAGCCAGCTTCATCGTAAATACGAAGGACACCTTTCGCGAATATGATGGTCAAGAAACTAGACAATTGTGAACGCGATGGGATCCTCGCGACCGTGAAAAGCAAAAGGGTCTGCACCTTAATGCAGCAACCAACAATTTCCCCAAGTCCAAAAATCTTCCAACGGACCCTCGGGATTCATCCGGAACCCCATGAACACAAACAAACCATGCTACCCTACCAGAAATGACATTTCGGACTCAATAAAATTGATGAAACTCCTAAGAGAGATTGTTTTAACGAAAAGTGGGCCCCATACCCAAAACCAACTCGAAACTCAAAACCCAAAAACAAGTCCAGAAGCCTCGAGACCCGAACCAAAGGTCCCTCTAGCCTAAAGTCGACATTTCAAAGCTAACAGTGCTGACATAATTTCCATCTGAGGCTGTCTTTTCCGAATGTTGACCACAGTCAACCCTACCAGCCAAACTGACTTCAAAACACACAAGGCCACACAAAACCAAACCGAAAGCACTCAGACCCAGACCAATGGTCTCACTAGACCAAAATCCATGTTCAAGAGCTAATGGAACTATTGGAATTTGATTCTAAGCACGTTAATCAAGAAAGTTGACCAAAGTCAAAGATTTACCAACTTTTAAAGCTAAAACAAGAAAATGGTCATAACGACCTAACGAATGGCCCGGGCACCAAATCGTCAGTCCCGGCAAGTCATAAATGACTTATAGCCGTTGAGGGAAAGCTCTAAATACAGAAAAGGGATGAAAAGTAGAAAATGACCTAGAGGGTCATTACAACATCCATTACTAAAAGAAATTTTGTCCGTGAAAGTTAGAATAAGGGTAGTACCTGAAAACTTGAAAAGATGAGGATAACGGGTCCGCATGTCAGTCTCAATCTCCCAAGTATCCCTCTCAATAAGACGATGCCACCACTGAACTTTAACTGACATAATCTCTTTGGACCTCAATTTCCTAACCTGCCTGTCTAAAATAGCAACAGGCTCCTCCTCAAAAGCCAAAGACTCATCCAACTGAACCGACTCCAACTGAAGCACGTGAGACTCATTCAGAATGTAACGCTGCAACATAGAAACATGAAACACCGGATGAACACTAGAAAGAGAAGGAGGTAAGGCTAACACATAAGCAACCTCTCCAATATGAAGAAGGATCTCAAATGGGCCAATGAACCTCGGACTGAGCTTAACCTTCCTCCCGAACCGCTTCACACCCTTCATGAATGATACCTGAAGGAATGCACTTTCACCAACCATAAACTCAAGATCTCGAACTCTCCGGTCAATATAACTCTTCTTCCTCCTCTGGGCAGTATGAAGACTTTCCTGAATAACCCAAACTCTATCCATAGAATCACGAAGCAAATTAGTACCCCATGGCCTAACCTCAAAAAGCATCAAACCAACCCACCAAAGATCTGCGAGTGGTAACTATTATTATATGCAAACTCTGCGAAGGCTAAACACTGGTCCCACTGACCCCTAAAATCAATAACGCAGGCTCTCAACATATCCTCGGGAACTTGAATGGTATGCTCTGCCTGACCGTATGTCTGTGGATGAAAAGTAGTGCTAAGCTCAACTCTAGTGCCTAACTCTCTCTGGATATACTGCCAAAAGAAATAAGTGAACTGAGTACCATGGTCAAAAATGATAGAAACTGGTAGCCCATGAAAATGGACAATATCTCGAATGTAGATCTGAGCCAACTTCTTGGAACTGTAGGAAGTCTGGACCAGCAAAAAGTGGGTAGACTTTGTGAACCTATCCACAATAACCCAAATAGCATCAAATCTCCACAAAGTACGTGGCAATCCGACTACAAAATCCATAGATATACGCTCCCATTTCCACTCTGGAATGGTAGCCTCTGTGATAAACCACTTGGCCTCTAGTGCTCAAACTTTACCTGCTGACAGTTCAAGCACCTAGATATGAGAGCCAACATATCCCTCTTTATCCCACACCACCAGTAGTGCTGTCTCAAGTCATGATACATCTTAGCTGCCCTGGGATGAATGAAATATCTAGAACAATGAGCCTTCTCAAATATCAATCTGACCAAGTCACCAACTCTAGGAATGCAGATATGACCCTCGATCCTCAGAACACCCTATGAATCTAAAGTCACCTTCCTAGCCCCACTACTCAACACCTTATCACGAATGATCCTCAATCTTCCATCATCAAACTGTTGTGCCTAAATCTGCTCCAAGAAGGAAGACCTAGCCTTAATACAAGCAAGAATACGGCCCGGCTCAAAAATGTCAAGTCAAACCAACCTATTAGCCAAGGAATGGATATCCCAAGGTAAAGGTCGCTCCTCCATAACTAAGAAAGCCAAGATACCCATACTCACCGCCTTCCAGCTCAAGGCATCCGCTACCATGTTTTCTTTGCCCGGATGATAGAGAATAAAAATATCATAGTCCTTCAGTAGATCCAACCACCTATGCTGCCCTCAAATTTAGATCCTTCTGGCTGAAGATGTACTGAAGACTATGATGGTCAGTAAAGATCTCACAATGCATGCCATAAAGATAATGCCTCCACATCTTCAACGCGAAGACTACTGCTGCTAACTCCAAGTCATGTGTGGGGTAGTCCCTCTCGTGAACCTTTAATTATCTAAAAGCATATGCAATAACCCAGCCCTGCTGTATCAACACATAACCCAAACCAATACTTGACGCATCACAATATACGGTGAAACCCTGACCCTCGACGAGAAGAGTATGAATTGAAGCTGAAGTCAATAAGGCCTTGAGCTTCAGAAAGCTCGCCTCACACTCATCTGACCATTGGAAGGGAACATTCTTCTGAATCAATCTAGTTAATGAAGCTTCTATCAAAGAAAATCCCTCCACAAACCATCTGTAATAACCTGCTAACCCGATGAAACTGCGAACCTCAGTAGGAGAAGTAGGCCTAGCTCAATCACAAGCTGCTGCAATCTTCGGCAGATCTACCATAATCCCATACTTGGACACCACGTGCTCTAAGAATGCCACATACTCAAGCCAAAACTCACACTTAGTGAATTTGGCGTATAACTGATGGTCTCGCAAGGTCTGAAGTACCAATCAAAGATGCTGCTCGTGGTTTTCTCTATTACATGAATAAATTAGAATGTCATCGATGAAACAATCACAAATGAATCCAAGTAGGCATTGAACACACGGTTCATCAACTCCATAAATGTTGTTGGGGCATTAGTCAACCTAAAAGACATGACTAGGAACTCATAATGGCTGTATCGAGTCCTAAATACAGTCTTTGGGATGTCCTCAGCCCTAATCCTCAATTGGTGATAATCAGACCTCAAATCTATCTTAGAGAACACCGTTGCACCCTGTAGCTGGTCAAACAAGTCATCAATATACGGTATCAAATATATGTTCTTAACTATCACCTTATTCAACTACCTGTAGTCGATACACATACGTATAGACCCGTCCTTCCTCTTCATAAACAGAACTGGAGTACCCCACGGAGACACACTAGGCCAAATAAACCCTCTACTCAACAGATCCTGGAGATGATCCTTAAGCTCCCTTAACTCAACAGGTGTCATCCGATATGGTGGAATAGAAATGGGCTTGGTGCCCGGCTCCACATCGATACCAAAATTAATGTCACGATCAGGAGGAAGACTCGGAAGATCGGAAGGAAACACATCTGAATACTCACAAACCACAGGAACAAACTCAAGAGGAGGTGTGGTGGAACTAGTATCATAGACGTAGGCAAGATAAGCTAAGCACCCCTTCCTAACCAGTCGCTAGGCGCTCAAAAAGGATTTAACTCCCCTAGACATGTGGCTATCAACTCCCTTCCATATGATAGGAGTGATACCAGGCATTCGAAGAGTAATAGTCTTGGTGAAACAATCCAAGACCACATGATAAGGAGACAACTAATCCATGCCCAAGATCACATCAAAATCGACCATATCAAGGACAACCAAGTCTACCCATATGTCATACCCCAAGATAGTCACCACACTAGCCCGATACACCTGATCCACTAAAGAATCACCTACTAGGGTAGATACATTCAAAGGCATATGCAAGGACTCACAAGCGGACCTGTGACGACCCTTCTGGTCATCTTCTTATTTATGCATTCAATGTACTGTTAAAGCTTTCTTGTATTGGCCTCAAGTCATTCATGGTTTGCTGGGACCATTAGTTCAGTACCCTGGTCGTTCGTTTGGGCATTTTGGCCATTTGCCTATTTTTGAGCTTTAACTTAGAATATTGTTGACTTTAGTCAACATTTTTAGCTAACATGCTCAAAATTGAATTCTGACAATTCCCTCAGCTCCGTAGCATTAAGTTTGGTCTAGTCTGACCCTTTGTTGAGGCCTGAGAACTTCGGTGTGGGTTTTGTATTATTTTTTTTCGTTTTTCAGGCCATTTTGAATTGAAAGTGTAACTTTGGGTGACTTTCGATGATCGTAGCATTAGATTTGAAATCCGACAATTCCATCAGCTCTGGAATGTTGAGTTTAGGATAGGTAGGTGGTTGAATTGGGTTTCGAGTGAGCCAGGCACATTTTGGGTGTTTGGTTACGTGTTAGTTAGAGTTGACTTGGGTCGACATTTCTCCCAAACGACCTCATATGGAAGTTTCATAGATTCCGTTATGTCCGGAACATCATTTGCACTCTGTTTGCATTATTGGTTTTTGAATATTGGTTTCTGATTTTGCTCAGAATGCCCCGTCGAGTCTTGGGAAGTTGCAAACTTTTGTTGTTTTAGGTGTAGGCCTCAGGCCTTAATCACGATCGTGAGCTTCATCCGTCGCAACCGCGATGAAGCACCTGGTGCCCTGTTCTTTGTGATCATGATCGCGATGAAGTCCCTTCCTCTTTGTTCATCGCGACCGCGTGGCCATCCTTTACGATCACGAGTAAAACAGGTGATAGAAATCATAATTTCACCTTCTTTTACCCCAAGAAGATCCACATTTTATGTCAAACCATTTCTAATCCATTTCCATCGAAAACGAGCCCCCAGGGCCATGCAAAGTTTAGAAAATCAATTCCAGTAGGCCCGAAGCCAAAACCATAGTAAGGCATGGATAAAACCTCTTTATATGCATGGTAATGATATGATCAAACACAAATAGCTGCCCAACATCTCACAATCAACCTATCGGCCCTATACAGGCTCCAATCGCTCTACAACATAAATAGCCAGCATAATATCATGATAACAATGCCCGGGACTCACGGGCACCCCCGAATAACCCACCATCTATGGTTTAGAGTCAAACAATGACACACAGGACCATAAGGGTGAATATGTCAACTACGGAGAATATTACACACAATGGAGGAAAGAACCGAGGCAAAACATAGAAAAGCGATCAAGGTCTGTGGTTCCAACCTAATAATCCCAACCCAAGGGTTCCAGCTAGTAAATTTTATCTGATATATTCTAAGTCTAGGGAGTTTAAACTTTAACCTACCTATTGTATGATGACAAGCTGCCTAAACAATAGTTTCTAAGCTTGAATCTCTCCGAGAGACCCTGAATAATGATCAAACTAGCAAAACATTGATAAAATATTAATACGAGTCTAACAATACCTATATCGCCACAATTTTATCTGGGTCAAAATTTGGGCCACCGGCAGGCCCATAGGCCTCGCAACCGAAAACCTAAAACAAAAGCACACATTATGGTCATAATGACCAAGGGAGTACATGCCCAAAAAAACAAGGAAACTGGGCAACAATTTCAGGCTAAAACAGCCCCTAATAATCAAGAACCCAACTTAACAATTTAAAGAAAGGAAACTAGAAATTAGGCGAGAATGACTTACCAAGAAACTGGAATTTAAGCCAAGACGGACCAAGCTGATGGAAATGGGTCTCCTACTCTAAGACGGTCATGGAATCCTGGGCAAGTCTAGTGAACTCCTCCATCCGATGCTCTCTGTCTCTCTTTGGCAAGAACTTGGTCATAAAGGCCTCATAAAACTAGGACCAGGTCAAGGGAGGCAATATAGAAGATCTGTAAGCAACCTGGGCCCTCTACCATAACTTCGTTGGGCCCTCCAGCTGATAAGTAGTATAGCCAACCCCGTGAGTCTACGACAATCCAAAATGATGTAACATCTCCTCATAGGTAGTAATAAAATCGTGTGGGTCCTGACCTGGCGTACCAGAAAATCTCGGTGGTGCCAACCTTAAAAATCTACCCAAGGCCTTCTGCTCCACATCTGTCATAGCTAGGCGAGGAGCAAAAGGCTGTGCAGCTGATGGAATTGGAACAATCTCATCCCAGGGAGCCATGGTAGCAGGCTGCGCTCCTGCACTCTGGACACCCAGGGCTTCCCCCTGAGCGAAAGTAGGTTACACCTCAGTAGGTCTCTCCCCAATCATACCCAGAAGCTGAACAAGTAAACACCCTAATATCCAAAGACTTAGCTGGGGCTAAAGCTGGCATAGAAACTGGTGTTGAGACAGGTAGTTTGGTACCCTGGTCATTTCTTTGGGGCCATGATTATGCCTACTGAGGCTAACAGGGTCCGTAGATTTTTTTGGGGGCTACAGAGAGAGTTTAGAGAGCCTGCAGAGATATTAGTTGTTAGTAGTGAGTCTTTCCAAGCTATTGCGGACTATGCCCGTACTGTAGAGGATTCGCGTCGTCATGACATCGGGTACATAGATAAGAGGCCTCGACATCAGGGTGTCTACAGTAGTTCCAGACATAGTGGTAGAGGTTCAGGCCAGTGGGGCCGGGATTATCAGCCACAGCAGCACCAGCGTCAGTCCAGCTGACCAGCTCAGGCTTCACTTCAGACTTCCGGTAGTACCCAGTTTGAGCAGGGTCAGAGCATCCATCAGGGCTACAACAGTCAGTCTTCGAGGGGTACAACTTCTGGGGTAACAGGCCGTGGTGGCCATACGGGTTCTGCTAGTTCATCTCTACCAAGTAGGTCGTCAGGGGCTTGTTTCACCTGTGGTGTTTTTGGTCATTGTTTTATCCCTTTTCAAAATTTTTATGGAAAATAAAAGGACATTAAAGAAAATGGTTTTGACACTTAAAAATTATTTCAAAACTTAAAAGAAATTCCAAAATAATTCTAAACAGAACAAAGTCGCCACTTAATTTTTATAAAGAAATTTCAAAGACTTAAAAACAGAAATAAATCTTTAAAATTAGAGAAAATGGGTAAGGGTTCAAGTAACGTCTTAAGAAGGATTTTAAGACACTTAAGAACGTCCATTTAAATAACGGTTGACCAAAAGACAATTTTGAATAACTAAAAAAAATGACTAATTTTTTGAAAGAGTTGAACTCATGCAAATAACTGAGATTTAAAGGGAAAGCGATTTAAGCAAAATTTCATTATTTAATCCGAGGCAAACAATACATATCTTTTAAAATAAAGAAAATTCCCTTTTTAAAGATCCAAAATCTTGCCAATTTATTTGAACAATCATTAATTAAAGGAAAAGAGTTGCATATTTTAATTAAAGAAAGATCCATTTAAATAACACAACTTTTTAGGATAGAACGTCTCGTTGTGAATGACTTAAAGCTTAAAAGAGATTAATGAGCGCATGAAAGGGATAAGAAACAACTTTATTGGAAAGGTCCATTTTTAGCAAAAATTAACACAAGATCAAACTTACTCATTTTAACTCAACTAAATTAAGTGACGAAATGTTGACAAAATAAATTACAAGAAAAGATAAAATCAAAATAACAACATTTTAGGGGATCCATTTAGATTAAGTAAATTAAGTTAGTTGCAATTAATACAAAAACAATTCAAACTAAATTAAATACAAAATAAAATAAAAGAGAGGGTAAAGGAGTTGGGCTTTCAGGTCCATGTTAATTATGTCCATGTCTTGGACTTAATATTTAATGGACTGTCCATTTTTCAACTTGTATATCAGTTGTATACATTTTTGTATCTCAGCTGTATACTTCACGTTTTCAACTCCCAAAACCTGATATCAGCTTTCATTTTGGCTTCTTCCTTTCTTGAATCTGTATATTAGCTTCTTTAACTGATATATTGTTGTATATCATCCATATGTTTATGTATACTGACGTATATCAGTCTGACTCTAGAGGAGAGGATTCAAGGTAAAAGTCCACAAGGACTTAAATTGGAAGCTCGTGCGTAGAAAAACAAAAAAAAGGATCAATATCTATACACTAAACACATTAAAAATGTATAAAAGGATAGATAATCAACATGAACAGTGAGAAAAGAAAAAAAAATGAACTTTATCACACCATAGTTCTTGAACAACTTAAGACTCTCATGTTATTAAATTTGAAACTCAATATCTGGGACATATATACTAACAAGGTCTCAAGCAAATTTCCATCCATACATACATTGCACTTAATTGCTCAAAACATTCAATAAGAACGAGAAGAGGTCTAAGTAAAGATGAATCATACGATTAGGCAAAGCAAGTAATTCAACCCCAACCCTTGCTTAACATATAGAACATTTTACACTTTAACTACTGGAAAATTGCTTAAGTGACTACTGATCTTAATCATGAGAACCAAAAGTAGATTATATAGGAATTCACCCTCGTCTTCTTAACAGATTCAATATGACAAGTACTACGAAATACTACAAACAAGTGAGATCAACAGCTTGTGGAGGCTTCAAATAATATCAAAAAAAAGAGACAGACCTATTCAATCGTGCTTCTGATTTCATTAGATAGCAACAGAGGTAGATGAAAAACACAGCTAAATCATATCTTAAAGGGGTATAATTTACGATGCGTGAAAGAAAGAAAACAATGACTACAAAGTGCTCTTAAGGATCAAATTTAATCCTTTCTTTTACCAGAGCTACCTTTGTATTATCACCAAAACAAGTAGATGACAACATGTTAATAAAAACAGTACCAAAATCATCATACTAAGGTAAAATACAATCAACAAAATCCTTATTCTATTATTCGTGTATCTCGTACATTAATCACATACTTTTGAATAACTAAGCAAGGGAGAAAAACGAGGAGTTTCAGGTCTTTAGGAGCTTTGGGAGAAACCAAACTGGTGAGTTCAAAGCTTCTCCCATGCTCAACCATTCCCCGTACAGCTCAACCCATCTTCCTCTCAATCAAATAGCCCCAAAAATAGTGTTCAACCAGCAATCAAAAATGGCATTCAACAAGTTAACCATGACAAACCAGCCAACTACAATAAACTCGAAAGAGAAGAGAAAGAAAAAATGAAAATGAATAAGAAGTTTACCTATTTCCGGGCAGCAAAGCTGAGATGAGGCGAGTTGGGTTTTTTCCCAATGACTTTTCGAGTAGCTTAGAGCTTGAAACCTCTCTAACTCTCACAACAACCCAGAAGACAGACCAAGACTCTTAAGAAACTTAAAGGAACAGTGATTTTCTTTGAATTTTGCCTTGATTTTTTTGGATTTCCCTAAGTGCTAGAGAAAAGGACTCTTCAAGGCCTTGTTATCAAAAAAACCACCCTTAATCAATGAGCAAAGAGGGGTTTATATATGGGAATTTATGGGGTTTCCAACGTGTGGAAATGGGGGGAAAATATTTGGGGATTTCGGATAGAGTTTGAGAATTTTTGAAATCCAAATACCTGATGATGCCATGTTTGTACCTATGGGGGAACAAAATCGATCACACACTAATCATTTGGAGTGGTTTACGCTGCAATTTCAGGGATTGGAGACGTTGAGGACACCTTTCCTCTTCTGGGTTCTTCTAGAACTTGGACAACGTAACAAATCATACAAAGAGACGGAGATAAGAGGAAATTGGATGGAGGAATTGATGATTTTTAGGAATTCTTGAGTCATTTGTAGCTGTGAAGGGGAAGTTTAGTTGTCATTTGGTACTGTTTAACGGAGGGAGCTTTTGGGTTTGTCCTTGTTGTTATCTTCTATGAGAGATGACAAAGAGAGGTATAAGGGGTCGTTTGGTTTGAGTCTGAGGGAAATAGAGAAATGAGGGTATAAGAGTGTGTTGGACTTGGTGGGATGGGTCAGATGAAGCAACAAAGGGGAAAGAAGTGGGCTGGGGCAGATTTAGGGAATTCTTCGGCCCAAAAGTTGGCTGATGACAAAGAGGTGTTATAAGGATGGTGGCCACATTTGCAAAAATGTGGCCAAAAGGTTAAGGAGATAGACAATTGATAGGAATTAGGAAAAATCCAACTAGGATTTAAATTATTTTAAAGAAATAGGGTAGAATAGGAATGGAGATGAACTAATTACAATTAACCAATTGAGCTTCTTAAAATTTAAACAATTTGAAATAATTATTACGTTTAACACATGATTACCTCTTTAATAATTATAAAACTAATTTATTTAATTAATCTAATGTTTGAATTAATTTAGAGGGAAACATCAAACGTTTAATCTTTAAAAAAGATTTTCTTATGAAATTAACTTTACAATAGCTCTTTAAGTAAACTTTATATAAAATCCATATAATTAAATGTGAAAGATATAAATTATTAATTAGAACTATTATAAAGCTGATTTGGAAAATATTTTACCCTTTTTTTACAAAAATAATTATTTCAAAAATTATTTAAAAATTATTTAAAAATTCAAAGGCTCAAGATTAATTCGTAATATGGAGGGTAAAATTTAGGTGTCAACAGTCATTTTTTTAGAGATTGCCCCCAGAAGGGCGCGGTTCAGCCGACCACTCCGCTGGCTCATCCTATTCGCTCAGTTCAGCCACCGGCTCAAGGAGGTGGTGGTAGGGGTAGAGGTGGTGCTCCGCGTGGTAGAGCAGGTGGTAGGGATGGCGATCGGGCAAGTGGAGGTCGTCGTCAGTTCTATGCGGTCCCTAGGAGACCGGAGGCAGAGGCCTCAGATGCCGTAATTACAGGTATGATTTATGTATGTTTTCAGCCAACTTATGCTTTATTTGATCCTTGATCCACTTATTTGTACGTATTTGCCTACTTTCTGGTTCGACCCCAGTAGGAGATTCTTTAGTAGTGGATCGATCGGATTGTGAGGTCCTGCATAATATCTGTTGGTGATTTGGAGACTTGGACTGATTTGATGATACTTGATATGTTAGATTTTGATGTGATACTGGGCATGGACTGGTTATCCCCTCACCATGCGGTTTTGGATTGTTATGCCAAGACAGTTACCATAGCCGTGCCCAGTGTATCTCCAGTTGTGTGGCAGGGTTCTTTTATCCATGCACCATGTGGGATCATCTCTTATCTTCGAGCTAGGAAGTTGATTTCCTGTGGGTGTTTAGCTTATCTAGCATATGTCCGAGATGCTAGTGCTGACCCTTCATCTCCTGAGTCCGTTCCTGTGGTTATAGACTTTCTAGATGTGTTCCCTACCGACCTGCCAGGCCTTCCACCTAAGAGAGATGATGATTTTTCCATTGAGTTAGAGCCGGGCACCAGGCCCATCTCTATTCCTCCCTACCATATGGCTCTTGCTGAGTTGAGTTAGCTTAAGGAGCAGCTCCAGGATTTGTTAACTAAGGGGTTTATTAGACCGAGTGTATGTCCTGGGGTGCTCCTATTCTCTTCGTGAAGAAGAAGGATGGGTCGATGCGGATGTGTATTAATTACCGGTAGATGAATAAGATGACAGTGAAGAATAGGTATCCGATGCTGAGGATTGATGACTTATTTGATCAGCTTCAGGGTTCAGCCGTGTTTTCAAAGATTGATTTGAGGTCTGGCTACTATCAGTTTAGGATTAGGGCGTAAGACATCCCTAAGACAGAATTAAGGACACGTTATGGCCATTATGAGTTCCTGGTGTGTCTTTTGGGTTGACTAATGCCCCCGCAACTTTCATAGACTTGATGCATAGGGTGCTTAGCCAGTACTTGGATATGTTTGTGATAGTATTCATAGATGACATTCTAATATACTCGAGGAGCAGGGACGAGCATGAGTAGCACTTGAGGACTATACTTCAGACATTGAGAGATCATCGGCTTTATGCCATGTTCTCAAAGTGTGAGTTTTGGCTTGAGTCAATTGCATTCCTAGAACACGTGGTGTCTAAGGATGGGTTTAGAGTTGATCCGGGTAAGATGTCTGTAGTTCATGATTGGCCTCGACCCACTATTGTTTCAAAGGTTTGAGCTTTGTTGGGTTAGCAGGTTACTACAGGAGGTTCGTTCAGGGATTCTCTTTCATAGCAGCACCCTGACTATGCTGACTAGGAAAGATGTTCCATTCCAGTGGTCAGATCAGTGCGAGGATAGCTTTAGAGGCTTAAGGCCTTATTGACTTCAACTCCAGTTTTGACTTTGCCGGTCGAGGGTCAGAGTTTCACCGTGTATTTTGATGCTTCTGGAGTTGGTCTTGGTTGTGTGTTAATGCAGCAGGGCTGAGTGATAGCATATGCATCAAGGCAACTGAAGGTTCACGAGCGTAACTACCCCACACATGACTTAGAGTTGGCGGAGGTAGTCTTTGTGCTCAAGATCTGGAGGCACTACTTATATGGAGTCCACTGTGAGATATTCAACGATAACTGTAGTCTTCATATATTACGAGTCAACGAGAGTTGAACTCGAGGCATAGGAGATGGATTGAGCTACTGAAGGACTATGATTTTACTATTCTATACTATTTGGGTAAGGCAAACGTGGTAGCACGACCTGATTTATCAGTCATGATGGCACCTAAAACCTCCAGTAGGCAAACCAATCCCCCGTAGCCCAGAATGGTCAGTAATGGGCTACTATCTAACAATCTAAGCAGAAGAAATAGTTTAATAAGCGGAAGTAATAGAATAAGATGAAGAAAATAGATAGTAGGAATAAAATATACAATGCGGAAGCTAAACCAAACCCAAAACCTCGTATCATAGCGTATAAGAGTCGGATCTACATAAGAAGTACAAAGGGTCCAAAATAACATATGCATCATGTCTCCAAACTACGAGAGTACAATATATACAAAAGACAAACTAAAGTCAAGATCTAATCGCCGAGAGCTCACTCTCAGTATGGGATAGTCCAAAATCTCCAAACACGAGTCTCCCACAAGCTAGCAGCGATGGCTCACACAAGGATTTGCACCAGAAGATGCAAAGTGTAGTATGAGCACTAAATGTGAAGCATAAGGTACCTACCTTGGTATCAAAGGTCTAGGCTCATCGACGTCATCGGTATAGGAGCCAATGTCTAGTAGAGTCCTGCTGATCAGGGCAAAGACATTCATACTCAATCTTTGAGAGGCTATAGTGACATCTTAGGAAAATAGACTTTTCTTGTTTCTCTTTCGTGGGTAGTTTCCTTGAAAGTTTCTGGAAATCTCACTTATTTTGGTTCACTCTTCCACAGATGGTTCGTATGAGATCTTCAGCTTCTGGAAGAGGAGAACCTCCTGCCCCTGCACCTGCGACTCCATCTAGGGATCGGGATGGTCACAAGGGTAAAGGTAGAGGTTGTCCCAGGGCAGCAGCACCAGCTAGAACTTCTAGAGTTGTGATAGAGCCCGAGTTTGACTACGAGCCAGAGTTTACTCTAGAGCAGCAGCATGTGGGCCCGGGGAGATCCTAGCTACCACCAGCTCCAGTACCAGTTCCAGCACCAATTTCTGTGCCAGCTTCAGCCCCAGCTCAGTCTTCAAATATTAGGGGTTTACTTGTTAAACTTCTGGGTATAATTGGGGAGAGACCTACTGAGGTGGAACCTACTTCCACTGAGGAGGCAGCCCAGGGTGTCCAGAGTTCAGGAGCGCAGCCTGCTACTGTGGCTTCCTGTGCTGAGGTTGTTCCAATTTCATCAGCTCCATAACCTCTTTCTCCTCTCCCAGCTATGATAGATAGGGAACAAAAGGCCTTGGGTTGATTTTAGAGGTTGGCACCACCGAGATTTGCTGGTACACCAGGTCAGGACCCACACAATTTTATTACTACCTGTGGGGAGATATTGCATCATTTGGGGTTGTTGGAGACTCACGGGGTTGGCTATACTACTTATCATCTAGATAGCCGAGCAAAGTTATGGGGGAGCACCTCGGTTGCTTGCAGATCTTCTATATCACCTCCTTTGACCTGATCTGAGTTTTATGAGGCCTTTATGGTCAAGTTCTTTCCACATAGCGACAGAGGGAGGATTTCACTAGACTTGTTCAGGAATCCATGATCGTCTCGGAGTACGAGACCCATTTCCATCAGCTTGCTCCATTTGAGGCCATGATTATACCTACTGAGGCTGACAGGGTTCGTCGATTTGTTTGGGGGCTAGAAGAGAGTTTAGAGAGCCTGCAGATATATTGGTTGCTAGTGGTCGGTCTTTCCAGGCTATTGTGGACCATGCCCGTACTGTAGAGGATTCGCATCATCATGAGACATGGGCCAGAGATAATAAGCCACGACATTAGGGCAGCTACAGTGGTTCTAGACATGATGGTAGAGGGTTGGGCCAGTGGGCCCAGGGTTATCAGCCATAACCACCAGGGTCAGTCTAGTCGACCGGTTCAGGCTATACTTCAGACTTCCGATAGTACCCAGTTTTAGCAGGGTTAGAGAAGCCATCAATGCTACAGTAGTCAGTCTTCGAGGGGTACAGCTTCTGGGGCATCATGATGTGATGGCCATATGGGTTCTGCTGGTTTATCCCGACCGAGTAGGTCATCACGGGCTTGTTTCACTTATGGTATTTTTGGTCATTTTGCTAGAGATTGCCCCCAGTAGGGCGCGGTTTAGTTAGTCACTCCATCGGCTCAGCCTATCCACCTATTTCAGCCCTCGGCTCAAGGAGGTGGTGGTCAGGGTAGAGGTGGTGCTCTGTGTGGTAGAGCAGGTTATATAGAATGGTGGTGATGCAGTCCCTGGGAGATCGGAGGCAGAGGCCTCGGATGCCATGATAACAGGTATGATTTTTGTATGTCCTCAGCCAGCTTATGCTTTAATTGATCCTGGATCCACTTTTTTGTATGTATCTGCCTACTTTCTGCCTTGCTTGGGGTTGGCTAGTGAGCCATTATCTGTTCCTATTTTTGTTTTGACCCCAGTAGGATATTCTTTAGTAATGGATCAGATTGTGAGGTCCTGCATTATATATGTTGGTGATTTGGAGACTTGGGCTGATTTGATGATACTTAATATGTTAGATTTTGATGTGATACTAGGCATAAATTGGTTATCCCCTCACCGTGCGATTTTGGATTGTTATGCCAAGACCATTACCATAGCCGTGCCCGGTGTATCCCCAGTTGTGTGGCAGGGTTCTGTTAGCCATGCACTGTCTGGAATCATCTCTTGTCTTCGAGCTAGGAAGTTGATTTCCTGTGGGTGTTTTGCTTATCTAGCATATGTCCAAGATGCTAGTGCTGACCCTTCATCTCCTAAGTCTGTTCCCATGGTTAGAGACTTCCTAGATGTGTTCCCTACCAACCTGCCAAGCCTTGCACCTGAGAGAGATGTTATTTTATCCATTGAGTTAGAGCCGGACACCAGGCCTATCTCTATTCCTCCCTACCGTATGGTTCCTGCTAAGTTGAGAGAGCTTAAGGAGCGCTCTAGGATTTGTTAGCTAAGGGGTTCATTAGACCGAGTGTGTCTCTTTGGGGTGCTCCTATTCTGTCCGTGAAGAAGAAGGATGGGTCGATGCGAATATGTATTGATTACCGATAGCTGAATAAGGTGACAGTGAAGAATAGGTATCTGATGCCAAGGATTGATGACTTATTTGATCAGCTTCAGGGTTCATCCGTGTTTTCAAAGATTGATTTAAGGTGTAGCTACCATCAGTTGAGGATTAGGGTAGATGACATCCCTAAGACAGCATTCAGGACACGTTATGTCCATTATGAGTTCTTGGTGATGTCTTTTGGTTTAACTAATGCCCCCGTAGCTTTCATGGACTTGATGCATAGGGTGCTTAGCTCGTACTTAGATATGTTCATGATTGTCTTCATAGATGACATTCTTATATACTCGAGGAGCAGGGATGAGCATGAGAAGCACTTGAGGACTGTACTTTAGACTTTTAGAGATCATCTCCTTTACGCCAAGTTCTCTAAGTGAGTTTTGGCTTGAGTCAGTTGCATTCCTAGGACACGTGGTGTTTAAAGATTGGATTAGAGTTGATCCGGATAAGATTTCTGTGATTCATGATTGGCCTGGACCTACTACTTGTATCGAGGTTCGCAGCTTTGTTGGGGTAGCAGGTTACTACAAGAGGTTCATTCAGGGATTCTCTTCCATAGAAGCACCCTTGACTATGCTGACTATGAAACATGTTCCATTCCAGTGGTCGGATAAGTGCGAGGATAACTTTCAGAGGTTTAAGGCCTTATTGACTTCATCTCCAGTTTTGACTTTGCTAGTCGAGGGTCAGAGTTTCACTGTGTATTGTGATGCTTCCAGAATTGGTCTTGGTTGTGTATTGATGCAGCAGGGCTGAGTGATAGCATATGCATCGAGGCAGCTGAAGGTTCACGAGCGCAACTACCCCACTAATGACTTAGAGTTGGCGGTGGTAGTCTTCGCGCTCAAGATCTGGAGGCACTACTTATATGGAGTCCACTGTGAGATATTCAATGATCACCGTAGTCTTTAGTATATTACGAGTCAGCAAGAGCTAAACTCAAGGCAGAGGAGATGGATTGAGCTACTGAAGGACTATGATTTCACTATTCTATACCATCCGGGCAAGGCAAACATGGTAGCGGATGCCTTGAGTCAGAAGGCAGTGAGTATGGGTAGCCTAGCTTCACTTTATGTTTCTGAGCGACTGTTGGCCTTGGACATCCAGTCATTGGCTAACCAATTGGTTAGGCTTCTTGTCAGTGTTGAGGTCCATTCTACTCTAGTTGATCAGATTCAGGCCCAATAATTTGAGGATCAGAGTTTGTGTGACTTTCATGATCAGGTAGTTCGGGGTGAGGCCAGTCGGGCTTCTTTAGGTTCTGATGGTTTTTCGAAAGTTGATGGTCTACTTTGTGTTCCGAGGGTTGGAGATTTGATTCAGCAGAATATTCGTGAGGCGCATTGCTCTAGATACTACATTCATCCTGGCGCAACAAAGATGTATATAGATTTTTGACAGCTTTACTGGTGGTGTGATATGATGTGGGATGTAGAAGAGTTTGTATCTCGGTGCTTGAATTGTTAGCAGGTGAAGTTTGAGCACATGAGACCCGGTGGTTTGATATAGTGACTTCCTAATCCTGAGTGGAAGTGGGAAGGTGTTACTATAGACTTTGTAGTTAGTTCACTTTTTGACAGCCCACTTTTTGCCGGTTCAGACTTCCTATGGTGCTGAAAGGTTAGCGCAAATTTATATTCGTGAGGTTGTCTGGTTGCACGGGGTCCCAGCTTCTATAATTTTAGATCGCGGCACGCAGTTAACATCTCAGTTTTGGAGGGTTATTCAGTGAGATTTGGGTATAGAGGTTCAGCTTAGTACCGCTTTCCACCCTTAGACAGATGGCCAGTCTGAGAGGATTATTCAGGTCCTAGAGGATATGCTTTGGGCTTGTGTTCTTGACTTTGGAGGTTCATGGGATCAGTTTTTCCCTTTGGACGAGTTTGCCTATAATAATAGCTTTCATTCAAGCATCGGCATGGAACCTTTTAAGGCCTTGTATGGTAGGAATTGCAGATCGCTGATTAGTTGGTTTGACGGGTTAGAGTCCAGACCGCAGAGTAGAAATTTGCTTAGAGATTCCTTGGACTGAGTCTGTTTGATTCAGGATAGACTTAGAGCAGCCTAGAGTAGACAGAAGATCTACGCTGATCATAGACTTCGTGCCTTGGAGTTCAGTGTTGGGTACTTGGTTTTCCTTTGAGTATCTCCCGTGAAGGGCGTGATGACATTTAATTGGTGGGGAAAGCTTAGCCCCCAGGTTCATTGGGCCGTTTGAGATTCTACATAGGATAGGTAGTGTTGCCTATATGTTAGCTTTGCCTCTGATGTTTTCATCTGTTCACCCAATTTTTCATATCTCGATATTGCACCGGTATGTGGCAGATGAGTCTTATGAGTTGCATTGGGATTCGGCTCAGTTAGATGAGAGTTTATCATTTGTTGAGGAGCCGATAGCTATTCTGGCCAGAGATATCAGGAGATTGAGATCTAGGGACATTCTGGTTGTGAAAGCTTAGTGGATGCATTGTCCAGTCGAGAAGGCTATTTGGGAGACCGAGAGTGAGATGCGTGCTCAATATCCACAGTTGTTGGAGCCTTCAGGTACTCCCTTCTTCTTGACTTTCAAGGATGAAAGTCTTTTTAGTAGTGGATGTTGTCATGACCCTTCCGGTCATCTTTGCTATTATGCATTCATTGTAATGTAAGAGCTTTCCCGTAGCGGCCCCAAGTCATTTATGGCTTGTTGGGACCGGTAGTTTGGTACCCTGGTCGTTCGTTTAGGCCTTTTGGCCTTTTGCCTATTTTAGTGCTTTAACTTAGAATATTGTTGACTTTAGTCAATATTCTTAGCTAAAGTTCTCGGAATTGAATTCTGACAGTTTTGTTAGCTCCGGAGCATTGAGTTTGGTCTAGTTGGACCTTTAATTGAGGCTTGAGAACTTCTGGTGTGGGTTTTGTGTGGTTCCCTCTATTTTTAGGCCATTTGGAGTTGAAAGTGTAACTTTGGGTGGATTTCGATGATCGGAGTGTCAAATTCGAAATCCAACTCCATCAGCTTTGGAATGATGAGTTTGGGTTAGGAAGGTGGTTGGTTCAAGTCCCGGGTGAGCCGTGCTCATTTTGAGCCTTTGGGTTCTTATTCATTAGTGTTGAATTGGGTCAACATTTCTCCGAAACGACCTCGCATGGAAGTTTTGTCGATATCTTTGAGTCCGGAATATTGTTTCCACTCTGTTAGCATAATTGGTTTTTGAATATCGATTTCTGATTATGGCTGGAATGCCCCATCGAGTCTTGGGAAGTTGCAGACTTTTGCTGTTGCAGGTGAAGGCCTCAGGGCTTAATCGCGATCACGAGCCTTGTCCCTCATGACCGCGATGAAGAACCTGGTGCCCTATTCTTTGTGATCACGATGAAGTCCCTTCCCCTTTGTTCATCGCGACCGCGTGGCTAGCCTTCACGATCGCGATGGTCTAGCTAGCGTGGTCCTCATGACCGCGAGGGGTCCTGTCGCGATCGCGATGAAGGACCCCTGGCAGTATAAAACTTCTTCATTTCATATTTCCAGCTATTCTCTCTTAATTTTTCCAACTCCAACTCGCCCAAACCCTCTCTAATCTGCTCCAAACCAGTACTCATTTAAAGAACTCCCGTACCCTCGATAAATTCGTGTTCCGTTGGTGTTTTGGTAAGTTTCCCTCTTCTCCTTTGTTGTCTTCTCAAATTATCAAAATCCACCAATGTTTCTGATACCTAAAGCTTGGAATATATGATAGATTCTGCCTCCTAGCTCATGCATGTTCGTGGGTTTGAAGAATTCTCCGTCTTGGCTTAAATTCCAATTTCTTGGTAAGTAATTCTCGCCTAATTCTCGGTTTCCTTTCCTTAAATCCTTAAGTTGGGTTCTTGATTATTAGGGGCTGTTTTAGCCTGAAATTTTCTCCCAATTTCCTTGATTTTTCAGGCATGTACTCCCTTGGTCATTGTGACCATAATGTGCACTTTCATTTTTGGTTTCAGGTTGCGGGGCCCACGGGCCCGCCGATGGCTCAAATTTCAACCTTGCTACAATTGTGGTGATATGGGTATCGTTAGACTCATTTTAATGTTTTATCTATGTTTTTGATAGTTTGATCATCATTCGGGGTATCTCAAAGAGATTTGGGCTTGGACACTATTGTTCGGGCAGCTTGTCATCGGACGACAGGTGGTTACGCTTTAAACTCCCTAGAATTAGCATATATCAAATAAAATTGTAATAGCTGGCACCCTTGGGTTGGGATAATTAGGTTGGTAGCACAGATCTTGACCGCTTTTCCATGTTTTGCCTCGGTTCTTTCCTCCGTTGTGTGTAGTATTCTCTGTAGTTGGTACGATCACCCTTATGGTCCTGTGTGGCCTTGATTGACTCAGGACCATAGATGGTGGTTTATTCGGAGGAGCCCGTGAGTCTCGGGCATCGTTATCGTGATATTATGCTGGCTATCTATGCTGTATTGCGATTAGAGCTTCTGCAGGGCCGATAGGTTGATTCTGATCTGCTGGGTAGCTATTTGTGTTTGATCAAATCATTTCCATGCATATAAAGAGGATTTATGCACGCTTTACTATAGTTTTGGCTTCGAGCCTACTGGAACTGATTTTCTAAACTTTGCATGGCCCTATGGGCCTGTTTTCGACAAAAATGGATTGGAAATGGTTTGACTTATCATGTGGAACTTCATGGGGTAAAAGAAGGTTAAATTATGATTTATATTGCCAGTTTACTATTAACGCTAGACTTGGCAGGGCCAGGGTGCTAGTTGAGTTTTCTTACCGAATTAGGATGATTTTAGTCTCGGTCGGACCGAACACCTGAGATTACTTTCTATTGTTTAGACCCGGTTATGCCCGCGCATCTCTGGAGGGTTTTTTGAGACATTTTTCCCACTACTTTAGTCCTGGACAGGGTTTGGTCATGCAGATTCGAGACTGGGTCTCTATGTTGATCCCGGACTTGCTTCCGGATGACATGTTTCGATACTAAGTTTTGGTATGGGGTCCGGGACCTCCATGGACCTTGCCATTCCGGGCCTGGGGCTTTGGGCTACGTGTGTCAGAGGAAGGGTATACGGGTAGTGTCCTTCTATGGAACCTACCTGCTGGGCTCGAACGGCACCGGAGGAGGTACATACAGAGTTTCTATTCCACCCTGAGATCTTCATGTATCGCATCATTTATTTTTTTGAGATTTCACCCTTGTTTGCTGTTTGTTGAGTGTACGCTTCGGTTGTATGGGCGGCCAGAGAGTTTGTTTTGACTTGTTTGCGTTCCTCGGCTGTATGGGCGGGCGAAATACTGTAGGTAGGCTCTTGTTACTTCATCATGATACTATCCCCTGTCAGGGTTATGATTTTGAGATTATATAATGCGACATTGTTAGTTCTAGTTTGAGATTGATATGATTAGTTTGATTATCAATTCCTATTTTCCGAGCATGTCTATCTTTACTCTTCTCTCCCATTCCTTATACTTGAGGTTACCGGTATACCATCCACTTTTAAAACTTGTATATATACACTATTTTTGCGAGGATCCCAGGTGCGTCATCTCTTACTATGACCTGTGCCTATTGTGTATATATTCTACTTGCTAGTGTTGTATGTTGTTTCTGTTGTTTTCCCTCTGGGCTAGTTCCTGTGCATTTTTTCATTGTTTTCTATGACTACTTGTTTTCTATTCTGTCTATTACTATGCTTTTATCTTATATGCGCCTTGTCGGCCTATGATACCTATTGGGTACCTTATGCTTCACATTTGGTTCTCATACTACACTCTACATCTTCTGGTGCAGATATTAGTGTGAGCCATCACTGCTAGCTTGTGGGAGACTCGTGCTTGGAGATTTTGGACTCTCCCAGACTAAGGGTGAGATCTCGACGATCAGTGCTTGGTTTTAGTTTGTCTTTTGTATATACTGTACTCTCGTAGTTCAGAGACATGATGTATATGTTATTTTGTACCCTTCGTATTCCTTATGTAGATCCGGCTCTTATACGCTATGATACCAGGTTTGGGTTTGGGTTAGCTTCCGCCTGTGAGCGGAGTTTCCGGGAGCTGAAAGACAGATTGACTTTAACAACAGTGCTGACCTTCCTAGTGAGGCCAGAGAGGTACGTAGTGTATTGTGATGTTTCAAGAATCTGGTTGGGTTGTGTTCTGATGCAACATGGAAAGGAAATTGCTTATGCTTCTAAATAGTTAAAAAAGTAGGAGAAGAACTACCCGACCCATGATTTATAGTTGGCAGATTTATTCATGCCCTGAAGATTTGGAGACATTAGATGTAGGGTGTTTATGTTGATATTTATGAAGATCATAAGAGCCTCCAATATGGTTTTAAATAAAAAAAGTTGAACCCGTGACAACATTGATGGCTCGAATGTATGAAAGACTATGATATGGATATGTCAATAGAGTAGCGGATGCCCTTAGTCGTAAGTCTATGGGAAGTCTATCATATTTGGTAGCTAAGAAGTGGGAGATGGGCTGGGAGCTCCACCAGCTAGCTAGTTTGGGGGTCTGATTATTAGACTCTGATAATGCTAGGGTCACAATTCAGGACACAACCATATCATCTCTAATTATAGAGGTGAAGGCACGACAACACAAGGATCCCAGCTTCTATAGAGGTTCTTCCAGTTCAATATATTGCACAGCTTCTATATCCTCACGCAACTATGAAAAAGATAGAGTAGAAGGCATTAGGTAGATTTTTGAGATTCTCTCCACCTCTATTTTCTGGTACACTTAGTCAGGATCCGCATGACTTTATCACTACTTGTGAGGAGATGCTACATCATTTGGGTTTACTGTAGACTCACGAAGTTGGGCATACTACTTATCAGCTAGAGAGCCCAGCTAAGATATGGTGGAGGGATCAGGTTGCTTGCAGACCATCTTTGTCTCCTCCATTTTCTTGGTCAGAGTTTTATGAGGTCTTCATGGCTAAGTTCTTACCAAGAGTGATATGGAGCATCGTAGGGAGTAGTTCACTAGACTTATGCAGGATTCTAAGATCGTATTTTAGTACAAGACCCATTTCCAGTAGCTTGCAATGGTAGCTACAATGGTTTTCATCACAGTGGTAGAGGTTCAGGCTAGTGAGGCTGAGGGTATCAGCCACAGTAGCACCAGGGTCAGTCTAGTTAACCGGTTCAGGCTTTGCTTCAGCCTTCTAGTGGGTCTCAGTTTGAGTAAGGTCATAGTAGCCAGTAGGGCTATAATGGTCAGTCTTTGAGAGGTACTGCTTCTAGGGCATCAGGTCGTGGTGTCCATAGAGGTTCAACTTGTTCATATCAATCGTTTATGCTTTCATAGGCCTTTTATAAGTGTGGGGTTAGTGGTCTTATGCTAGAAATTTCCCCCAGTGGGGTACAGTTCAACCAGTCACATAGCTGGCTCAACCAATCCAAGCAATTTAGCCACCGGCTAGAGAAGGTGGTGGTTAGGCTAGTGGTCGTGCCTTGCGAGGCTGGACAGGTGGTAGGGATGGAGGTCGATCAGGTTGTAGACATCATCAGTTTTATACGTTCCTTGGTAGATCAGAGGCAGAGGCATCCGATGCTATGATCACAGGTATGAATTTTGTATGCCATCAACCAGCTTTTACTTTATTTGATCCTGGATCTACTTACTCGTATATTTTTGCCTGCTACTTGCCTTTTTTGGGGTTGGCTAGTGAACGTTATATGTACATGTATCTATTTTGACCCCTGTAGTAAATTCATTAGTAGTGGATTGGATTGTGATATCCTGTATGATTTCTGTTGGTGAGCTTGAGACTTGGGGTAATTTGATGATTCTTGATATGTTAGACTTCTATGTGAGTCTGGGCATGGACTGGTTATCCCCTAACTGTGTGGTTTTGGATTGCTATGCCAAGACTGTTACCATAGTTGTTGCTGGTGTATTCCCAGTTGTGTGGCAATGTTCTGTTTGCCACACACCATCTGGGATCATCTCATGTCTCCAAGCTAGGAAGTTGATTTTTCATAGGTGTTTAGCTTACCTAGAATATGTCTGAGATGATAGTGCCGACCTTTATTTTCCTAAGTCAGTCCCTCTGGCTAAACATTTTCTAGATGTATTCCCTATTGACCTACCAATCCTTCCACCTGAAAGAAATATCGACTTTGCTATTGAGTTAGAGCCAAGCACTAGTCCTATTTCTATTTATCCTTACCGTATGGATCCATCTTAGTTGAGAGAGCTGAAGGAGCAGCTCCAAGACTTATTAGCTAAGGGTTTTATTAAGATGAGTGTGTTGCCTTGGGGTGCTCCTACTCTATTTGTGAAGATGAAGGATGGGTCAATGCAGATGTGAATTGATTATCGGGAACTGAATAGGGTGACTACGAGGAATGGGTATTCGATGCCATGCATAGATAATATATTTTATCAGTTGTAGGGTTTAGCCATATTTTCAAAGATAGATTTGAGTTTAATCTACCACCAGTTAAGGATTAGGGCAGAGGATATCCCTAAGGTAGCATTCAGGACACGTTATGGCCACTATGAGTTCTTTGTGATGTGTTTGGGGTTGACTAATGCCCCCGCTGCATTCATGGACTTGATGCACATGGTTCTTAGCCTTTACTTGGACTCATTTGTGATAGTTTTCATAGATGACATCTTGATATACTCATGAAGTAGAGATGAGCATGAGCAACACTTGA
Organism: Jaltomata sinuosa; assembly: GCA_003996215.1. Taxonomy (NCBI): domain Eukaryota; kingdom Viridiplantae; phylum Streptophyta; class Magnoliopsida; order Solanales; family Solanaceae; genus Jaltomata; species Jaltomata sinuosa. Next base: position 173,310 of record QJPP01007242.1, read on the forward strand.
GGATTATACTCCAGACTTTGAGAGATCATTAGCTTTATGCCAAGTTCTCAAAGTGTGAGTTTTGGCTTGAGTCAGTTGCATTCCTAGGACACGTGGTGTCTAAGGATAACATTAGAGTTGACTCGGGGAGGATTTCAACTGTTTGTGATTAGAAGAGACCTATAACTCCTACTAAGGTTCAGAGCTTTGTTAGGTTAGCAGGGTACTACAGACGGTTCGTCAAGGGGTTTTCTTCCATAGCAGCACCTTTGACTAGGCTGACTAGGAAGGATGTCCCATTTCAGTTGTCAGATCAGTGCGAGGATAGCTTTCAGAGGCTTAAGGCCTTGTTGACTTCAGCTCTAGTGTTGACTTTACAAGTTGAGAGTCATAGTTTTTCGGTATTTTGTGATGCTTCAGAGGTTGGTCTTGGTTGTCTGTTGATACAGTAGGGTCGTTTCATAGCATATGCATCGAGGTAGCTAAAGGTGTACGAGTGCAACTACCCTACTCATGACTTAGAGTTGGCGGTGGTAGTCTTTACGCTCAAGATTTAGAGACATTACCTATATGGGGTTCACTGTGAGATATTCACTGATCACCATAGTCTTCAGTACATCAATATTCAACGAGAGCTGAACTGGAGGCAGAGGAGAAGAATTGAGTTACTGAAGGACTATGATTTCACTATTCTGTATCATCCGGGCAAGGTAAATGTGGTAGCGGATGCCTTGAGTCGGAAGGCAGTGAGTATGGGTAGCCTAACTTCACTTTTAGTTTTGGAGTGACCGTTGGCCTTGGACATCCAGTCCTTGGCTAATCATTTAGTTAGGCTTGACTTGTCAGATCTTAGTAGAGTTCTCACCAATATCGAGGTTTGTTCTACCTTGATTGATCAGATTCAGAGCTATCAGTTTGAGGATTAGCAGGTTGTGTGACCTTCGTGATTAGGTTGTTCAGGGTGAGGCTAGACGAGATACCCTAGATTCAGATGGGGTTTTGAGGTTTGATAGTCATGTTTGTGTTCCGAGAGTTAGGGAATTGATTCAGTTGATACTCTTTGAGGCTCATTGTTCTAGATACTTCATCCATCCTGGTGCAACCAAGATGTACAAAGATTTGAGATAGCTTTACTAGTGGAGTGGTATGAAGTGGGACATAGTGGAGTTTGTATCTCGGTGCTTGAACTGTTAGTAGGTGAAGCTCGAGCTCATAGACATGGTGGTTTGATGCACTGACTTTCTATTCCTGAGTGAAAGTCAGAAGGGATCACTATGGACTTCATAATTGGGTTGCCACGTACTTATAGGGGTATCGATTCTATTAGGGTGATTGTTGATCGGTTGACTAAGTTAGTGCACTTCTTGCCGGTTCAGACTACTTATAGTGCAGAGAGGTTAGCTCAGATTTACCTTTGTGAGATTGTTCGGTTGCATGGGGTCCTTGCTTGTATCATTTCAGATTGCGACACTCAGTTCACATCTCATTTCTGGAGGGCTATGCCGCGAGACTTGGGTACAGAGGTTCAGCTTAGTACTACATTCCACCCTCAGACAGATGGCCAGTCTGAGAGAACTATTCAGGTCCTGGAGGATATGCTTTAGGCCTGTGTTCTTGACTTTGGAGGTTCTTGGGATCTGTTTGTGCCTTTGGCTGAGTTTGCTTACAATAATAGTTTTCATTCAAGCATTGGCATGACACCTTTCGGGGATTTGCATGGTAGGAATTGAAGATCGCCAATTGGTTGGTTTGATGGTTAGAAGTCTAGGCCACAAAGTACAGATTTGCTTTGTGATTCCTTAGACAGAGTTTGAGTGATTTAGGACAGAGTTTAGGCATCTCAGAGCAGGCATAAGAGCTACGCTGACTGTAGACTTCGTGCCTTAGAGTTTAGTGTTTGTGACTTGGTGTTCCTTTGTGTATCTCCTATGAAGGGCATGATGAGATTTGGTGGGCGGGGCAAGCTTAGCCCCAGGTACATTGGGCCGTTTGAGATTTTTCAGAGGGTTGGTAGAGTTTCCTATCAGTTAGCTTTGCCTCTGATGTTTTTAGCTTTGCACTCGGTCTTCCATGTATTGATGTTGTGATGGTATGTTCCAGATGAGTCTCATGTGTTGTAGTGGGACTCAATTCAGTTTGATAAGAGTTTAGCCTTTGTGGAGGAGCCGGTAGCTATTTTGTCCAGAGATTTCAGAAGGTTAAGATCTAGGAAGATTTCGGTTGTGAAAGTTCAGTGGAGGCACCGTCCAGTTGATGAAGCTGCATGGGAGACCGAGAGGGAGATGCTGGCTCAATTGATGTAGATGTTTGAGCCGTCAGGTACTTCCTTGTTCTTGACTTTCGAGGATAAAAGTCCTTTTTAGTAGTGGATGATGTAATGACCCTTCCAGTCATTTCCGCGTTTATGCTCGTCTTATACTGTTAGAGCTTTCCTATAGCATCGCCAAGTCATTTATAGCTTGCTGGGACCGGTGGTTCGGTGCCCTGGCAATTCATTTAGTCATTTTGGTCATTTCCCTATTTTAGAGCCTTAACTTGGGATATTGTTAATTTGGTCAACATTCTTGGTAAACGCATTCAGAATTGAATTTCGACAGTTCCTTTAGCTCCTGAGCATGGATTTTGGTCTGGATGGACCTTTGACCGGGGTTTGGGAGTTTTTGATTTGTTTTTGTGTTGGTTTTTGTGTTTTCTAGCCAGTTGAACATGAAAGTTTGACTTTGTCAACATTCGGAGAAGACGACCTCAGATGGAAATTTTGACAGTGCAGTTAGCTCTGGAATGTCGACTTGGGCTAGGGAGGATCTTTGGTTCAGGTCCCGAGGTTTCTAGACTCATTTTAGGCCTTGGGGTTCCATTTTGGAAAAGTTGGCATAAAGTTTGTCTTTGGGCGTGGGGCTTACTTTTCATTATATCGACCTCCATTCAGATTTTCATCGATTTGGTTGAGTCCAGAATGTAATTTTTTGTCAAATAGATCAGCTCATTTGTGTCTGTGGGACCCCAGACTCATTTTCGGAGGTCCGTTCGATCAAAATCTGCCATGGTTGGTATGGACTGTTGTTTTTGCTGGTATGTGCGCCAGGGCATCGCCTGGGCCATGCTTTCTCTTGCACACCTGTGCCTGGGCGCCGCACCTGTGGGTTGGACAGGCCTTGGCCTCCAGCGCTGCTGTGCATGCCAGCGCGCCTGAGCAGAACAACATATATAGCTGATTTCCCTTAAAATTCCAGCTTTTCTCCTCATCTTCCAAAACGCTTTTCTCCTACATTTTTGCTCCAAAAACCTCCATTTCTTCACATGTTCACTCCTATATCTTGGAGGAATATATATTGCTGATCCAGGGCATTCCGGGCTTCTAGAATTGGTAAGTTCTAATGTTAATTTCCATTAAAATCCAATAATCGTCCCTCTTTAATCCTTGTTGCTTTTTGGTTGTTTTAGCCTTCATTCATGGTCCATCTCTGCCCAATTTTGGGGCATGAACTCCCATGAACATGGAGAACATTGTGGTGTTTTTCTTTTTTCACTTCAGGTTGTGGGACCCATCGGTGACCCAAATTTTGACCGGGCTATAGCTATAGCATAGGTATCATTACTATAATTTTAATGCGCATTTCATGTTTATAATAGTTTGAGTTCATTTTAGAGCTTCTCTGAGCAGTTCAAGCTCGGACATCATTGTTCCAACAGCTTATCGTCGGACGACAGGTAGGTTATGGTTTAACTCTTTTAAACTTTGCATATATAAGATATAATTGTACTAATTAGCATCCTTGGGGTAGGTTTATTAGCTTGGTACCCCAGACCTTGTGTGCTTCTTCATGTCCATCTTATTCTTGCTCCGTCGACTGTGGTATTCATGTAAGTAGATATTATCACCCTTATGGTCCTGCGTGGCCTTGTATTTGACACTGAACCATAAATGGTGGGTTAATTGGGAATGTCCATGAGTCTCGAACATCGATATTCATTTATATAGCTGGCTATATGTGTTGTAGAGCGATTGGAGCTTGTAAAGAGCCGATAGGTTGATTTTGAGTCATTGGGCTACTATTTATGATTGCGCATTCTATTATCATGCATATAAAGAGGTTTTTCACATATATTAATACAATTTTGGCTTTAGGCCTACTACTGATGGTTTTATAAACCTTGCATGTCCCTGAGGGCCCATTTTTGGTAAAAATAGTCATAAAAGTGTTTGGAATTATTTTCATGGATCTTCTTGGGGTAAGAAAGTTAAAAGGAGGATTTTATCACTGTTTTCATACTTACACTAGACTCGATTGGGCCATAGTGCTAGATTTGATTTCTGGTTGGTTTTGAAATGATATTAGGGTTGGTTGTATCAAGCCACAGATTGGGTTTACTACTGCTTTAGACCCGATTATCCTCGAGCACCCTTGATGGGGTTTTGAGACTTGATTCACTGATTTAGACCCGAGTAGAACCCCAGGCGTGCATTTTCAAGATCTGGTGACTTATTTGGATCCTTCTATGCTCCAGACGATTATATTGAGGTTATGAGATTTTGTATGTGGTCTAGGATTAGACCTCCATGGACCCTATTGATCCATACTAGATGCTACATGTTGTAAGTGCCAGAGGAGGGGTGTATGGTGGGGTTGCGGTACTCCAGGGAATCCCTTCAATGGATCCTTCCTCTATTGGGCCTTTTAGGTACCGGAGGTGTAACATACGACACTACTATCACACTTGGTTTCAGCATATCACATCACATCATGCTTATTATGTTCAGATCCACCCTTGTTTGTTGTTAGCTCAGTGTACGCTCTGGTAGTATGAGATGCCAGAGGATTTGTTTTCACTTGTATGTGTTCCTCGGGTGTATGGAGGTCCGTGGAACTGTAGGTAGACGTTTTATTATTATTATTCTATCGCGATATTTATCCTAATTATGGTGACATTCGATGACTGGAAACTGAGAGTTGAATTATGTTCATTTGGTTCACTTGATGGTTATACTTGGGCTATCGGTTGATTATTCCTGACTTGAAAGTGGTATTACTAGCATGTCTTAGTTTTTGTCTTCTTATTGGGCATGATTATCATTATTTCCTTTCCTTCTTCCATTTTTACTTGAGGTTATCGGTATACCACCTCCTTCTTTAACTCTCTTTATGTATTGTTATTGCGTGGAACCCAGGTGCATTATTTTTTTCCTTCACCTGTGTCTGTGAGATATATTTTTCTATTAGATAGCCAAGCATAATTGTTTTGTCCTTGTATTCCTTCTGTGCTAGCTTCCCTGTACTTGTTCATTATTTCTGTGACTACTTGCTTCTTTTCTGCTATATTATTGCTCTTATATCTTATATGCGCCAGTCGGCCTATAATACCTACTAGGTACCCATTACTTAGATATTGGTGCTCATACTACACTCTGCATCTTCCTGGTGCAGACCCTAGTGTGGCCCATCACTATTGATCGATTGGAGACTCGTGCGGGCTAATCTTTTGGGACTATCCAAAACTGACGGTCAGATCTTGGCGACCAAATCTTAGCTTTTAGTTCATCTTTTGTATTATGTACTCTTTTCCTATTCGGATATATTATTTTGGATCCTTTTGTACTCTATTGATGTAGTTATGGCTCTTATACAATTATAGCAGGTTTTGGGTTTGGCTTAGTTTCCGTATATATATATATATATATATATATATATATATATATATATATATATATTCCTGTTAGCACTTTTCTTTACTTATTTCCCTTGCTTTCGCATATTTATTCTGTTCTTTTGCATGCATGTTAGATAGTAGCCTATTACTAACCATTCTGGGCTACGGGTACTAGTTCGCCTACTGGGGGATTCGTAGGTGCCATCATGACTGAGAAATTGGGTCGTGACAAACTCCTTTCCTTCCAAGGGTCGCCAAAATCTCAAAGGTTTTCCTCTTAGTTGTTTATTTCTTTTGGGTAGGTTGGGGCCATGTACCACCATGTATGCATTCACGTAGGCTTTCAAACTAGTCAGTTGGATTATATAGCTACATTAGTGACCATTTTAGCCTTTTATGTTGATAGTTTTAGCTTGTTGGCCAGTTGGGCCTTGTTGTTGTTATTAGGAGTAGTTCAATGGCCTGTTGGCGTGGCTTATATTGTTTAAACATATATTCAATTTGTGTATAGATATCTTAGTAGCCTTGATGGCCCGCATAATGTTTATGATTTCCTAGATATCATGGCATCCTCGATGGCCCAAATAGGACTTCTATGCTACCAGCTTATTGCTTTACATGAATTGTTGGGAGTAGTTGTTTTCTTTGTAGAGCTGTTGATAGGGGCATCATTGGATGAGTGTTGATTCATACTTGTTTGTTTTCTTGATTGTGTGTGGTTGCTATGTGCCATTGGCAAATAGTTTAGTAGGGTCATCATTGATATAAGTTTTGGCATCAGGTGACAGTTGTGCCCTCGAGTTTGCGGCGTGAAAACAACATGTGCATGGTATTTACTTTTTTATTGCTCTCATATGGTTGATAGTTGAGACTTACTTGATTAATACATGCTTGAACACTGTGAGGTTGATTTGATTACTATTTGATATTACTTGATAGTTGATTATTGTAATTTTTGAAGTATTGATGGATCGTTGCTAGTTTGAGTCTTATTGTTAGCTATTAGTGTCCGAATTTAAGTACAAGTTTGAGTAGCATATGGCAAAACCTCTCCATCACTTCATGTTAGGGTCAGTCGATGATGCTACTGAGTACATGTGGATTAATTCTCATGCTTGAAATTTCTGCACCTTATTATGAAGGTTTAGAGCTAGGTACATTTGGTCGTGGTTAGTTTGCTTTTAGGAGTGGAGTCTTTGATGTCTTGAAGTAGCTTTTGGTTGATCTATAGTACTTTTGGATTATCATCTATGTTTTCAGTCTATTCATACTTCCTTTAGGATATTTTGTTACCCCAACCCCAACTAAAAATATGTGTATTGTCCCCAAAGAATGAAAAAAACAAAAGGATGAGGTTAGGGGAACCTTGAGGTTCTCTGGTCAGTATGGGAGGTAGCCTTTTACTTTATTGAAGTAGCGGTAGTGGTGGGCGCCTTATCAGACTAGGCTCCTGCAACTTGAACTAGAACTAAATGTTGCTCCTAAGCCTCAACATCTGGGATCTCAAAAGATGGGGGGAGAACTGAAGCTATGGGAACCTATAAGCTTGAGCTTTCACCCGCCAACCTAGAAGCATGATCATCTCTCAATATCTGGGTGACTATCTCTACCCGTCTATCCTCTTTATGAGATCCATGTCATCTGCATCCTTAGCTCCCACAAGGTAAGCCTCATTAGTCGTAGACCACTCTTCACCATTGGGTATAAACCCGATATCGCCTCTGGTAAGCTCATCAATTGAAATAGACTACGTATGTACCCCCTAACGGGGTAGAACTATTGCATCAAAGAGGCTAAAATCAGGCTGGAGCTTCTTGACATAAGCCTTAACCTGAACTAAGTCTGCCCAAATCTCGTCAAGGGCATTGTTAGAACTCTTCCCCTCTAGGGAAGTCACTCTCGTATATATTTGGTAGATCTTAGTTTGAATAGGCTTCAAGGCCTACTGAATCGTAGCCTGGATGTATTTAGGGATGTCAGTGACTAACTGACCTAATGTGGCATTATTCTTTAGAATCATGTTAGCCACCTTCTACAATTGGCTTCCAGATACAAGCTAGGAAGGCTGGGAAGGGCGTAGGTAAGAGTTGAAGTAGGGGGTACCTCAAAAGTAGGGGCTCATAGAGCTCACAGGGGTAGTAGTTGCATCCTCAGCATCAATCACATCATCCAGAAGCACCCCATCGGCTTAAGATAGCTCTACCAACTCTGTCACTTTCCTCTTTTTAGATACCAAAGATATGTCATCTTGGCTCTTGGTGATATTGATCACCCCTATTGCTTCGACCAAATCATTAATCCCAGGATCCAAGGATTGGAACCTTAGCTCTCGTGTATAAGTAATTGACAAGGCAAGGGAGTGGAAATTATGTTTCCTTTTGCCTTGCCCTGTCACAAAACTCAACCATGATAAGCTCCCCCATCTTTATGTGGATCTCCGTCATAATATAATAAAGTAGGGTGGCCTAGATAGACAAATACCGCTTCAAAATCTTCACTTGAGATGTAACCTATGATGGAATCCCCTGAGAAATCACTAATGCAACCCATACATATAGTTTCTCTTTGTCATTGAGTTTTTATCAATACTCAATCCGCAGAGGCATGTCCATATCATAAAATATGTGGTTGATCATTTTTGGGCAGCAACCAATTGAGACACCCCACACAAGTACGCTTTCAAGGCAGGGATGATTCTGTATAGGGGTGGGGTATTTCTTTTATATCATTGTAGCCCCATAAGAGGCATATAACTCCCTAACAATCGGAGGACAGTAGTAACCCGGAGTCTTGGAGAATATGTCTCAACACGGTATAAACTCTGACTCTCTTATGTCGAGGAAGTGACCTGTCACCCCATGTTTACTAAATGCCTTCTCCTCATTGAAATTTTAGAGGGTCAACCCCTTAGTGTATAGTTCCATCATGTCAGTCACACAAAAGAGAAGGCTATCTTTGCCTCGCTTCTCCCGTAACTCAGCCTTCCTGTCCTCATCTTCTTTGGACATGCAAAGTGTTTCTTGAAATTCAAGATTAGACAAAGACTCATGTGCCAGCTTAGTAGGGTCCTTGGGTTTGTCTTTCGAACTAGATCACTTTGCAGCACGAGGGTGTGAAGTGCGTTTAGAAGTCATACTTGAAAATAGAAGAGTATGAGAAAGAACAAAAGAAAATGTTTTTTTTGTGTTTTGTAGTGAAAGGACAAATAAACAAAAGATAAAATAAGACAAAAGAAAAGAAACAAAAGTGGAATACAATTGGAAACAGGGTAAAAAGATAGGGACATGGCATATGCAGCTCATATATGACTATATGCGGATGCATACCGGCTAATGCGATCTGCATATACAGTGTCCAGAAAAGCTGTGAGTTGGTTGACATATGCATTGACATATGTGGCCATACATAAAGATATGCAAATTGCATATGCCTAGACAGTGAGGGTGTCACACTGTCCAACATATGCAGGGATTGTATAGCTATATAGCTAGAGATATGGTCTGCACATCCAATGCAAACCTCATTCAGTGATTAAGAAAATCCCTCCACAAACCGTCTGTAATAACCTGTTAACCCGACAAAACAGCGAACCTCGGTAGGAGAAATAGGCATATCCCAATCACGAACTACTGCAATCTTCCCCGGATATACCATAATCCCATCCTTGGATACCACATTCCTCAAGAATGCCATAGACTCAATCCAAAACTCACACTTAGTGAATTTGGCATACAACTGGTGGTCTCTCAAGGTCTGAAGTACAACTCTAATATGGTGCTCATGCTCCTCTCCACTCCTTGAATAAATCATAATGTCATCGATGAACACAATCATAAATGAATCCAAGTAGGCACTGAACACATGGTTCATCAACTCTAGAAATGTTGCTGGGGCATTAGTCAACCCAAAAGACATGACTAGGAACTCATAATGGCCGTATCGAGTCCTAAATGCAGTCTTTGGGATGTCCTCAACCCTAATCCTCAATTGGTGATAATCGGACATCAATTCTATCATAGAGAACACCGCTGCACCCTATAGCTGGTCAAGCAAATCATCAATACGCGGCATCGGATATCAGTTCTTAATTGTAACCTTATTCAACTGTTTGTATTCAATATACATACGCATCAATCCGTCCTTCTTCATTACAAACAAATCGGAGCACCCCACGGAGACACACTATGCCTGATAAACACTCTACTCAATAGATCCTGGAGCTGATCCTTAAGCTCCCTCAACTCAGCAGGTGCCATCCGATATGGAGGAATAGAAATGGGCTTGGTGCCTGGCTCAACATCGAAACCAAAATCAATGTCACGATCAGGAGGAAGACCCAAAAGATCAGAAGAAAACACGTCCGAATACTCGCAAACCATATGAACTGACTCAAGAGGAGGTGTGGTGGCACTAGTATAATGGACGTAGGTAAGATAAGCTAAGCACCCCTTCCCAACCAACCACTGGGTGCTCATAAAAGATATAACTCCCCTCGGCATGTGGCTATCCGCTCCTTTCCATATGATAGGAGGGACACTAGGAATCTGAAGAGTAACAGTCTTGGCGAAGCAATCCAAGACTGCATGATAAGGAGACAATCAATCCATGCCTAAGATCACATCAAAATAAAACATATCAAGCACAACTAAGTCTACCCACGTGTCGTACCCCAGGATAGTCACCACACAAGCCCGATACACCTGATCCACTACTAAAAAATCTCCTACAAGGGTATAACGCAAGGGCGCAGTCAAAGACTCACAAGCCGACTCCAGATGAGTAGCATAATAAGAAGATATATATGAGAATATAGACTCTGGATCAAACAAACCAGAAGCAGGCTGATGACAAATGGAGATGAAACTTGTAATCACAGCATCTGAAGTCTCAGCCTCTGTCCGGCTCAGAACTGCATACATGTGGCTCCGACTGTCATGACCACCTGACCTACCAGACTGAGGACTACCTCTATTACCTTGGAGACCATCCTTACTACCCTGTGAACCGCCTCTAGCCGGAGGTGTTGGAGCCCTTTGGGCTTGAAATAACTGATCATGTCGCCTCTGGTGCAGTACTAATGGAAAATCTCTAGAAAAGTGGCCTATCTTGCCATACTCATAACAACCCCGACCATATGTATCCCGCAGTGAAGACCCGACTGAATCAGAATGACCACCACGACCTATGGACCCTGAATGGCCACCTTGTGGAGCAGGAACGAAACTCTGGCTACTCTGACCCTCAGAGGTCTGTAATGCCACCTGAACAGGCTGGCTCAGCTGTAAGCACTGTTGGTGCTGACCTCTACCATAATAGCCTCTACCACAGGCCTGTGAACTGCTGAAATTGCCCTGATGGTGGGGCCTCTTATCGCTGCCTTCTTGGGCCTCACGAAGTATGCCCTTAATACTATGGGCACGATCAATACCTCTAGAAAAGACTAACCCAATTCTACCATACCCTCTGTGGCCAAGTGAAGATGTAAGGTCAAACCTCATACAAATTGGCGTACTCTCTCATACTTGGTGGGCAGAATCATAGTGGCATGTCTGGACAACTGGTGGAAGCGAACCTTATACTAAGTCACAGTTATGGAGCCCTAGTCCAACCCAGAGAACTAATCCATCAATCGCTCTCTCATGCTACACGGTACATACTTCTCCAGAAAAGTTGCAGAGAACTAGGCCCAAGTAAGGGGAGGTGACCCAGCTTGTCTGCAAGCAACATATGACCTCTACCACTATTTTGCTGGACCATCTAGCTGAAATGCGGTGTAATATGCTCCATCTAACTCAACTAACCCCAAATTATGTAATCTCTCCTTGTAGGTAGTCAGAAACTCATGTGCATCCTCTCTAGAATGACCCGAGAACCTCAGAAAACCCAATTTTAAGAACCTACCAAGCATCTTTTGCTCCTCAGAAAACATAACTGGCATGGCTGGAAGAGGTGGAGAAACTGTAGGAACTGGTAATACCTCCAATCTGGGAGCCGCAGTAGCAGGCTGTGCTCCTATACCCTGTGTTTCCACCTGAGCTAAAGTCTGACCCTCATAACTAACCTGAGAACCAATCGGAGTGGCCGGCAAAGCTGCTGGTGGAGTCATACCCTTAAGGAACCCTAATAATCGAACCAAAGTGTCCTACAACACTGGAGTAGGTACAAACCTATTTGATACTAGGCTAGCCCCACATGCTCTGGCTCATACTGTGCCTCATCTACTCTAACCTCAGGCTATGGTGACAGTAGTCTAGACCTGGTCCGTGCCCTACCTCGACCACTAGGTCGACCTCTACCCTGTCCCCTAGCTGGGGATCTAACTGCAGGCATATGGGCCTCGTCCTCACCCGCTGCAAATCTCATCCAAACCATTTGAGAAAGAGTGAAACAAAGATACTCAGAAGTTGATCAAGTCAAGAACACACGACAAGGAATCAAACAATATGACATATTTCCTAGGAATGTCCTATAGCCTCTCGCGGAATGGATATAAACGTAATCGTACTGATCCATGAGACTCTACTATAAACTTTGATCATGTACTGGCGAGACCAGTGAACCTAGAGCTCTGATACCACTCTATCACGACCAAAAACTGGTCCATGATGGCGCCTACATAACCCCCGGTACGCAAGCCAAACCCAATGATGCGAAAGATAATAATAACAATAAAACTAAGGAAAAGTGGAAGATATAGAGAAAAGATAGGGCCAATAGCATATATACATACCAACGTACAAAATATACAAAAGATGGCCCTAAAGTGACCGAATAGACAAAACATACACGAGAACCAACCCAGACCTGGTGTCACTAGTACAAGAGCGACTAAAGTAAGGAGTAACTATACAATAGACTCTGTCTATGCAAAATATAAAATATAGACAGGATGTACAAGATGGAAAGCATGTAAAGTCTCTAAAAGCGCCAGGAGGTCACCGCAATCCATACTACAATAGGCCTCGAACGACAAGAAGATCAGTGAAGGTGGCTCATACTAGGTGCTGCATCAAAAAAAGATGCAGAGTGTAGTATGAGTACCAAGACCACGGGTACTCAGTAGGCATCATAGGCCGATCGAGCACAGAAAGATAATATATAAATAATAAGATATAGGAAAGCAGTTAAAAGACAGGGATCCACCTAAATCTAGTTATAAAGCCAAAAATCAAAACAACCAAAATAATAAAAGGTGAAGTAATAACAAGATCAACTCAAATCATCCAATAATCCAAACGCACCCAAAGCCAATGCAATACGATGCAACAATGGTGTAATGTATGAATGTATACAAGTCAAACTCGGTATTTAGTACTCGAGCGCTCGGGATGGAACATCGAGCTTATCAAATGTGTGCAGGAAGGAAAAACCTAAAATAGAGCATTAGGGCGCCTAGAAATGACCTCGGACTAATCAATGTATGCATAAATGTAAAACCCGAGATAACACATCGAGCGCCCAAAATTTAACCTTGGACTCATCAACGTATGCATAAAAAGTAGTATTTTTTTCCTTTTCCTCCCAAAATCAGTAACAATTCCAAAGCAATCCTTTTAAAGCCCAAAGATCATGAAAACCCAATAGTTGCCATGTGTAGGACCAAAAAGCCTTAAAATCCTTCTCTTCCGTACCAATAAGAATGACAATAAAGTATGAGCATATAAATTTCCATATTCAGAGAAAATACGCACAACAAGGCAGAATAGGGCAAGGTACCCTCCAAATCAAGAGAACTGACCTCAAACTCCATCCAAATCCAAGTTATAGCCTCGGGCCCCCAATTACACATAACGGTAGAATAAAGCAAAAAGGTACCGAAAATAAAGCGAAAAGCACTTTGAATCTCTACTCTACCTCTAAAACATCCTAAAAGCATACTAAGGATGCTATACTAGCCATAAAGATACTACAAGCTCCTAGGCTAAGGATAACAAAATAATTCTAAACTAAAATCTGAAATGGACAACTAAATTGATAAACAGGATTTAAGCCTAAATCTATCTAATATCCAACCTAACGTTCCAGTAACATATATATATATATATATATATATATAATCTCACTAAACTCAGTCTAGAAAGTAAACCGCAACCTACCTCGGAGCTGAACCGCAAACATGAACTGTCACTCGTGTGCCTTCCCCTTCCGAACAATCTCGGAAAGCTGTCACGCTATCAAGAACATAATATAGGTATCAAGACGAGAAGAGCGACACCCATATTGCTATACGAAAAATTGGGTTGAAAAGTGACCCTCAGGGCCCGGATAGCAAAATAGAAAATAAAATTCACAATTATGTCCGCGGTGAATTTAGAAACTCATGCTCAAAATTTGAGCGCAAACGAAGTTTGTTTTGGGGGTCAAAACAGCCCCGAAGTACTACTAATTCCTAAGAACAAAAGTGGAGAATTGTGATTTTCAAGGGCGGAAACATACCAATTTGGAAGCATGAATCGACAACGGACAAGAACTACAGCTACCACAAACAATCAAGCTCTCCAACACACCTTTAACCCAAGAAAAATCAAGCTTGTAAGAGCCTCAACAATGGAGGTTTTTGAGCTTGAAGAGAAGAACAAGGTTTGAAGAAGAAGAGGCTTACCAATGACAAAGGAGCGAGATTAACGATAATTTGGAGAATTCGCACGAGCCTACACTGTTCTTGAGTAATTAGAGTTTAGAAAAATGAAGTTGGAGTTAAAAGAAGTGAAAGAAATAAGATGAAAATCGTGAAAAATAAGAATTTAAAGGGGATGGCCGCAGGCTGGCGCCATGGGCTTGGCCTGCAACAAAAACCAGTAGTTTTTTCAAATTTCTCCTGGGCATTTCGGGCAAGATCAGAACCCAATACTCAGAAACGAATAGAACTATTTGAGTGGAAACGACATTTTGGACTCAACGAAATCAATGAATTTACCAACGAAGGTCATTTTAAGGAAAGGTGGGGCCCATGCAAAAAACTAACTCAGAATTCAATACCCCAAAACAAGTCTAGAAGCCCCAGAATTTCCAAAGTCGACATTCTGGAGCAAATAGCATGGACGGAATTTCCACCCAAGGCCGTCTTCTCCGGATGTTGACCAAATTTAACCCTACTAGCCAAACTCGCTTGAAAACACAAAAAGCAACAAAAAACCAAATCGAAAGTACTCAGACCCAGACCAATGATCCTAATAGACCAAAATCTCTATTCCAAAGCCAATGGAATGGTTGGAATTTTATTATGTGCATGTTTATCAAGAAAGTTGACCGAATTCAAAGATTTTCTAAGTTCATGTTCTAAAACAGGAAAATGTTCATAATGACCTAACAAACGGCCTGAGCACCAAACCTTCAGTCCCGGTAAGTCATAAATGACCTTTAGCCGCTAAGGAAAAGCTCAAAATGCAGAAAAAGGACAAAAAAAAGAAAATGACCTGGAGGGTCATTACATAAATACACTTTAGGGACCACATTTTCAACTCATCCCTAAATGTTGGTCCCTAAAAGCCTTTTTCTTGTAGTGATCATAGCGACCACCCAATATCTATTAGCATATGCTTCCTCATACATCTCTTCGTAGAGTGGGTTATGGTGGCTATCTTGATAAGGCTCTTTGTTTTGGTTATGTGGTACATGCAAAATATCATGTGGTACATTTTGGAATGCAGCTACGTTTTGGTTTGATACAAAGGGACGTTCCTGTAATACTCTAGAACTTCCAGCCCAAACTTCGCTCAGAAAACTAGAAAAAAATATTTTTTAAACTGTCAGCAGGAATCACGAGTTGAACCCACGACTCGTGAAACTTTCCACGAGTCGTGAACTGGATCCGTGGAATCAGATCAGAGAACTGACAATTTCTCTGAGAACCACAAATCGGTTCTACGGAACGTGAAAGGTTCCACGGGTCGTGAACCCAAGTTGTGGTACTTAGATATGTAGCTAGAAAAATAGGGCAGGAACCACGACAAGGTTCCAGGAGCCGTGGAAGTTTCCATGAGTCGTGGAATCCATCTGTGAGACCCGAGTCGCGAATTTCAGCAGTTTTCTTTTAAATTTTCCTGGGGGCATTCCAAACTTTTCCTACCTCTTTTAATGCCTAAGCTACGTTGTTTTGACTACTTTAAGCCTAATTAATTAGTCAGAAACTACCTAAAACCTCTATTCTCCTAAATATCATCAGGCTTAGAAATAAAAGAAGAGAAAAAGGCGATTGTTTTCTCTCAAGAACATGCAGAGGTATTCTTCAAGTTCAGCCCCAATATCAGAAGGAATTCTCCATAGTTTTTTCTCCAGGTATGTGGAATTTCACTAGTGGTTTCCTTTCAACCATTAGGTCCCTAGAATTTAACCAGTCCTTAAGTTTCCCCATGATTGATTAGACCTAGGGTTCATAAACCTTAGAGTTTTCTTTGCTATTCTGATGCTATAATTTATATGATGCTTAGTTCATGTTTCTTTGAGAATTACTACAGTTCATGTATAGAATTCAGAACCCTAGTTTGTGATAATTTTGAGTACTTTCTAAATTATGTTTGCTAGGAAGATCAGTCAGATAATCATGCTTCAGAATTTGCATGCCATATCCTTCAGTATGTTTATGTGCATTCTTAGATTATATCAGTATTTTGAGCTATCCAGTGTAACAATTGCATGTTAGCTTACATTCAATTGGGAGTAGAGTTAGCACCAAGCTAACTAAGGGATGAAGGCTCACCCGTCAGCTTTAGGTTGGGACCTTTAGAAGTAATCGTTGAGTTCTAGAACTAACGCCACCATAGGTTCTAAAGGGGTCACCCGTCAGATTAAGCTTGACACCCTTGTCCCTTGTGGACATCAGTTTAGTGGATCCACATCAGACTTGTTCGTACCCTTGGAAAGGTATGAACACCCTTCCATCCAGGGTTAAAGGTTTGCCCCATAGTTACCTCAACTTGGGTTATGTCGGTCAATAGTATCTCCCACAGTCAGACTCATGTTGCATTGACTTTATATTCAGTTATTCAATTTTGCATATGATATACTCATGATATTTACATGGTCATTGAATCTCATCTTACTTCTTAGTTTATGCTTATATATATATATATTTCTATGTTTAGTTATTATGTTGTTCAACTTAGTCCATATCCTGCATGCTCAGTATATTCAAAGTACCGATGCATACTTTTGTGCTACATTGTTTTATGATTTAGGTTTAGGCACTCAACATCTAGACCGCACTTAGTTCGACTCCCAATCCGTACTCAGCAGCTTCATTGGTGAGTCCTCGTAGTTCAAGGACGATAGACATGCTTTACTTTTCAGTCTTCTTATTTCTGCTTTAAGATTGTTAGAGTAAGCTGGGGGCATATCCGAGCAACTTATATCAGTTAGAGGCTTTCCGACATATACTAGATTCAGTATGAGTTATTAGTGTTATTTACAGGCAGCTCTATACTATTCATATATTTTATATATTCCAGATATTTTTGGGCTTTTTCCCCCTTCAAATATTATTACTGTTTTCAGCTTCTGCACAATATATGCTTTTAACTTGAAACTTTATAGATGTGCCATGCCATGGGTTAGCTTGGAGACACTCATGACACTGAGCACCGTGTTGTGTCTAGGGGGTAGCCTCGGGGCATGATAAACTTGGTATCAGAGCATCAGTTTCAAGTGTCCTATGGTGTCTAAAAGCCGCGTCAAGTAGAGCCTTCTTCATGGGTGTTAAGTGTTCCACACTTATGGGAGAGGAGCTACAAGATGTCATTAGGAACAACTTCCTTTTTTTCTTTTTCCATCTCGTGATATAGGGTGTAAACTCTATTTAATCTCCTTCTAACTCATGTTCTTTGCATTTCAGAAAAAATGGCTCTTAGAAGAGCTAATGCTAGGAATGAGCTAGCAGCTCCAGCAGACCCATTGAATGCGCAAGTAATGCATGCCAAATTCAGAGAAGCTTTCCAAGTGCTTGCTCAGACCATGACCACCTAGGTCAACTAGTAGGCTGTGGCACCAGTTTTGCCTCAAACTAACACTGTTGCGGCTAGAATCCAAGACTTCACTCAGATGAACCCTCCGGAGTTTCATGGGTCCAAGTCAGAAGAGGATCTGCAAGAGTTTCTTGATGATATCTAGAAGGTGACTGATATTATGGGTGTCACTCCAGTTGACAGTTCAGACTTAGTTGCCTATCAGTTGAAAGGAGTGGCTTACACTTGGTACCAGTAGTGGAAGAAGTCTCATTGTGCAAATGCAGGACCAGTGGATTGGAACCAGTTCAAGGTTGCCTTTCTGAACCGGTTCTTCTCACTTGAGCTCAGGCAAACCAAGGTCCAGGAATTTATCAACTTGAAGCAGAATGATATGAGCATGAAGGACTATGTACTCAAGTTCACACAGTTGTCTAAGTATGCCCCAATGATAGTAGCTGACTCAAGAGCTCGTATAAGAAAGTTTGGGTCTGGTGTGTCCGATGATGTGGTCAAGGAGTTCTAGACGGCCATGATTATTAAGGAAATAGACATCTCCAGGTTGGTTACTTATGCTCAACAAATTGAAGAGGAGAAAATCAAGGAAAGAAAAAGAGATAGTAAGCGGGCTAGGACATATGACTTTAGCTATTCTCAGTAGAGGTCAGAGGGTGGTAACCACTCTCAGTTCTATCATAATACTTCAGCTCTAGCTCCATATTTTGCCAGTTCCCCAGTGCCTAAATTCAAGAAGGATCGACGAAATAGAGTGTCTAGATCTAAGTCCTAAGTTACAGTTACTAGCAGGTGCACCCATCTAGTGTGTAAGAAGTATGGTAGGAACCATCAGGGTGAGTGCATGGATGGTAGTGGAAATTACTTTGGGTATGGTAAGCCAGGCCATAGGATGAAAGAATGCCTTGAAAATTCACAGAAGGGCAGGGATGCTCGTTCGTAGAATTAGGCCAGCTCCGCAAAAGATCCAACAAGTCGCCCTACACATAAGGGTGCCTTGTCTAGTACAGGTGGTGGTCAACACTAGAATAGGTTGTATGCTCTTCAGGCTCGATAGGATTAGGAGGACTCGCCTGATATGGTCACGGGTACATTGCGAGTATTTAATACTGATGTATATGCATTGGTAGATCTAGGGGCTATGCTTTATTTTGTAACTCCATATATAGCAGTTAATTTTGATGTCAGTTAAGATTTTCTCCCAGAACCCTTCTCAGTTTCTACTCCAGTTGGTGACCTAGTTATAACTAGACGAGTATACAGAAATTGCGCTATCACAGTTTCCTAGAAAGTCATCTCAGCAGATCTTGTAGAGTTAGAAATGGTAGAATATGATATCATTCTATGCATGGATTGGTTACAATCATGTTATGCCTCAGTTGATTGTAGAACTAGGATCATTCAGTTTCAGTTTCCAAACGAGCCATTCTTAGAATGAAAGGGTAATAACTCAGTGCCTGTAGGTCATTTCATCTCCTACCTTAAGGCCAGAAAAATGATTTCCAAAGGGTATATCAATCATCTTGTTCAGGTCAGGGATTCAAACTCCAAAACCCCAACTCTTAATTTGGTTCCAGTAGTAAGTGAGTTTCCAAAAGTGTTCCCAAAAGATCTTCCCGGAGTTCCTCCCAAAAGGGAAATCGACTTCGGAATAGATATCCTTCCAGATACCCAGCCTATTTGGATTCCTCCTTACAGAATGGCTCCAGCTGAGCTTAGGGAATTGAAAAATCAGTTGAAAGGCCTTCTAGATAAGGGCTTCATCCGACCCAGCATCTCTCTATGGGGTGCTCCAGTATTATTCGTGCGTAAGAAAGATGGTTCTCTTAGAATGTGCATCGACTACCGTAAGTTGAACAAAGTCACAATCAAGAATAAATATCATATCCCTAGGATTGATGACTTGTTTGACGACCTTCAGGGTGCTAGGTGCTTCTCTAAGATAGACATCATGTCCGTCTATCATCAACTCAGAGTCAGAGATAGTGACATCTCGAAGATAGCCTTCAGGATGTGGTATGGTCACTATGAATTTGTTGTTATGTCTTTTGGACTAACCATTGCTCTTGCAACTTTCATGGACTTAATGAACAGGGTGTTCAAATAGTATTTGGACTTGTTTGTCATTGTCTTCATTGATGATATCCTTATCTATTTTTGAAATGAGGAGGAACATGCGAATTATTTGAGGGTCATTCTGCATACTCTCAAAGACTGACAATTATTCACCAAGTTTAGTAAGTGTGAGTTCTGGTTGAAATCAGTTTCTTTTATTGGTCATATGGTGTCTAGTGAAGGCATCCGAGTTGATTCTCAGAAGATTGAGGCAGTAAAGAACTGGCAAAGACCCACCTCTCTGACAGACATCAGAAGTTTCTTGGGTTTGGATGGTTATTACAGGAGGTTTATGGAAGGATTTTCATCCATAGCTGCCCCATTGACCAAGTTGAATCAGAAGAAGGTCAAGTTTCAGTGGTCAGACGAGTGTGAGAAAAGCTTCTTAGATCTAAAGACCAGGTTGACTACAACTCCCATTTTGACTCTACCAGAGGGTTCAGATGGCTATGTGGTTTATTGTGATGCATCCAGGATCGATTTGGGTTGTGTTTTGATGCAGCACAGTAAGGTCATAACTTATGCTTCCAGAAAACTTATGGTTCATGAGAAGAACTACCCGACTCATGACCTCGAGCTTACAGCGGTTGTGTTTGCCCTAAAGATTTGGAGGCATTAATTGTATGGTGTTCATGTTGATGTGCTAACATATCATAAGAGCCTCCAATATGTGTTCACCCATAAAGAGTTGAATCTTCGTCAGAGGAGATGGCTTGAGTTCCTCAAGGA
Organism: Jaltomata sinuosa; assembly: GCA_003996215.1. Classification (NCBI taxonomy): domain Eukaryota; kingdom Viridiplantae; phylum Streptophyta; class Magnoliopsida; order Solanales; family Solanaceae; genus Jaltomata; species Jaltomata sinuosa. The sequence goes on from QJPP01007242.1 coordinate 193,736, forward strand.
CTATGATATGAATGTGCTCTACCATCCGGGTAAGGCCAATGTAGTGGCTGATGCCCTCAACAGAATGTCCATGGGTAGTGTGTCACATCTTGAGGAAGAGAAGAAATAATTAGCCAGAGATGTTCATCAACTTTCTTGCTTAGGAGTTTTCCTTATGGACACGTCATATGGTGGTGTGATATTCTAGAATAGATCGAAATCTTCTTTGGTAGCAGAGGTTAATCAGAAATAGGATAGTGATCCCATATTGCTTCAGCTGAAAAGTGCAGTTTATCAGTAGAGAGTTGAGGTTTTCTCCCCAGGGGGAGATGGTGTGCTTCATCACCAGGGTCGCTTATGTGTTCCTAACGTGGGTGATTTAAGGCAACAGATCCTTATAGAAGCCCATAATTCCAGATATTCCATTCATCCGGGTGCCACTAAGATGTACCATAATCTATGGGAATTCTATTAGTGGAATGACATAATGAGGGACATCGCAGATTTTGTGGCTAGGTGTCCCAACTGTCAGCAGGTTAAGGTAGAACATCAGAAACCAGGAGGTGTGACTTAGGAGATTAGCATTCCTACTTGGATGTGGAAAGTGTTCAAAATGGATATCATTACGGGTTTGCCTCATACTTGCAGACAACATGACTCCATTTGGGTAATAGTTGACAGAGTCACTAAGTCAGCTCACTTTTTGGCCGTCAAGACTAAAGATTCAGCGGAGAATTATGCCAGGCTCTACATCAGTGAGATAGTAAGTTTGCATGGGGTTCCCTTATCTCTCATCTCAGATAGAGGTCCTTAGTTCACATCTCATTTTTGGAGATTGTTTCATAAAGGTCTTGGTACTCAGGTGAATCTTAGCACAACTTTTCATTCGCAGACAGATGGTCAGGCAGAGCGTACCATCCAGACCTTAGAGGATATGTTGAGAGCTTGTTGTGATCAACTTCAAGGGTATTTGGGATGATCACCTGCCTCTCATAGAATTCGCCTACAATAGCAGCTTTCACTCCAGTATTTAGATGGCCCCATATGAGGTACTTTAAAGGCATAGGTGTAGATCACCGATTGGTTGGTTCAAAGTATGTGAAGAAGCTTTGGTTGGACGAGATTTGGTACATGAGGCTATGGAGAAGGTTTAGCTCATCAGAGGAAGATTAAAAATAGCTCAGAGTCGTCAGAAGTCCTATACAGATGTGAGGAGAAGGGACATAGAGTTCGATATTGATGATTAGGTTTTCTTGAAGGCATCACCCATGAAGAGTGTAATAAGATTTGGATAGAAAAGGAAGCTCATTCCCCGATTGTAGGTCCTTACAGAATCTTGAAGAGGATAGGTAATGTGGCCTATGAGTTCGAGTTGCCAGCAGAACTAGCAGCGGTCCATCCAGTCTTTCACATTTCTTTATTGGAAAAGTGTGTTGGTGATCTGACAGCGATAGTGCCTTTAGAGAGTGTGATGTGAAGGATAGTCTCACTTATGAGAAGGTTCCAGTTGAGATTCTTGACAGTCAGGTTCGTAAGTTGAGAAATAAGGAGGTCACTTCAGTAAAGGCTTTGTTGAGGAATCAGTCCATAAAGGGAGCTTCTTGGGAAGCAGAAGCAGCCATGATGACCAAGTACCCTCACCTTTTTCCTTCCGATTCAATTTCAGCTTGAGGTAATAGTTCCTCTCCAGTCTCTCAGGTTACTCTCGTGTAATTCAGTCTCAGTACCTTGTTCCTTCAGTTATCCTTGCATTTCAACATATTTGCATGTTCATGGAACTTAGTCCAGTCAGATATCAGTTTCTAGTACTCAGTTGGTAGGATTGCAGCTCTTTCCCTCCAAACTCAGCTTCTTTGGTTTTCATTCGAGGGCGAATGATCCCAAAGGGGAGAAATTATAACACTCCAGAACTTCCAGCCCAGACATAGCTCTGAAAACCAGAAGAAAAATATTTTTCCAACTGTCAGCAGGAATCACGAGTTAAACCCACGACCCATGGAAGTTTCCACGAGTCGTGGACTGGATCCTTGGAATCAGATCAGAGAACTGACAATTTCTCTAATAACCACAATTGGGTTCTACAGACCATGGAAGGATCCACGAGCCGTGAACCCAAGTCGTGGGACAAGACATGAGGCCAGCCATTTCTCTGAGAGTCACGAATAGGTTCTATGGACCGTGGAAGGTTTCACAGTTTGTGAACGCAAGTCGTGGGACTCAGACCCGTAGTTAGAGAAAAATGGGCAGGAACCATAATAGGGTTTCATGAGTCTTGGAAGTTTCCATGAGTTGTGGAACCCATCCGTGAAACGTGAGTCGTGAATTTCAGTAGTTTTCTTTTAAATTTTTCCAAGGGCTTTCCAGACTTTTCCTACCTCTTTTAATGCCTAAGCTATGTCATTTTGACTACTCTAAGCCTAATTAATTAGTCAAAAACTACCTAAAACCTCTATTCTCCTAAATATAATCAGAATTAGAAAGAAAAGAAGAGAAAGAGGCGATTGTTTTCTCTCAAGAATAGGCAGAGGTCTTCTTCAAGTTCCACCTCAAAATCCAAAGGAATTCTCCGTAGTTTCTTCTCCAGGTATGTGGGATTTCACTATTTGGTTCCTTTCACCTATCAGGTCCATAGAATTCAACCAATCATTCAGTTTCCCCATGATTGATTAGACCTAGGATTCATAAACCTTAGAGTTTTCTTTGCTATTCAGATGCTATAATTTATATGATGCTTAGTTCATGTTTCTTGGAGAATTACTACAGTTCATGTATAGAATTCAGAACCCTAGTTTGTGATAATTTTCAGTACTTCCTAAATTATGCTTGCTAGGCAAATCAGTCAGATAGTCATGCTTCAGAATTTGAATGCCATATCCTTCAGTATGTTTATGTGCATTCTCAGATTATATCAGTATTTTGAGCTATCCAGTGTTACAGTTGCATGTTAGCTTACATTCAGTTGGGAGTAGACTTAGCACCGAGCAAACTAAGGGATGAAAGCTCACCCATCATCTTTAGGCTGAGAGCTTTAGTAGCAATCCCTGAGTTCCAGAACTACGGCACCACCGCGGGTTCTAAAGCGGTCACCCGTCAAATTAGGTTTGACACCCTTGTCCCTTGTGGACATCAGTTTAGTGGATCCACATCAGACTTTTTTGTACCCTTGGCAAGGTATGAACACCCTTCCATCTAGGGTTAAAAGTTGGCTCCATAGTTAGCTCAACTTGGGGTATGTCGGTTAATAGTATCTCCCACAGTCAGACTCATGTTGCATTGACCATATATTCAGTTATTCAGTTCAGCATATGATATACTCATGATATTTACTTGGTCATTGCATCTCAGCTTACTTCTTAGTTTATGCTTATATATATATATATTTCCAAGTTCAGTTATTATGTTGATCAACTTAGTACATATCCCGCATGCTCAGTACATTCGAAGTACTGACGCATACTTTTGTGCTACATCATTTTATGATATAGGTTTAGGCACTCAGCATCTAGCCCGCGCTTAGTTCGACTCCGAGTTCGTACTCAGCAGCCTTTTTGGTGAGTCCTTATAGTTTGGGGATGATAGACATGCTGTACTTTTCATTATTCTTATTTCTGCTTTAAGATTGTTAGAGTTAGCTGGGGGCATGTCCCATCAACTCATATCAGTTAGAGGCTTTAAGACATAGACTAGATTCAATATGAGTTATTAGTGTTGTTTTCAGGCAGCTCTATACAATTCATATATTTTATATATTCCAGATATTTTTGGGCTTTTTCCCCTTCAAATAATATTATTGTTTTCAGCTTCAGCACAGTATGTGCTTTTGACTTGAAACTTTATATATGTGCCATGCCATGGGTTATCTTGGGGTCACTCGTGACACTGAGCACCGTGTTGCGTCTAGGGGGTAGCCTCGGGGTGTGACAATTCCTCTTGAAGTGGATAGTTTAATTGGCTGTTTGGATAAGGAGGAGTTTGTCTAACATTGTTTAGATAGTTAGACTTTTGGATAGGTGGTTGTTGGTTTTATGGGATACAGTTTTGAGTAACTTGGGGGTAGCATAACTCGTGTGCTTTCCCCAGAGTAATTGTCATTGAGAAATTCGTATTCCTATTTGCTCCTGACCCTTGAGTAGTATGAGGTGAGTCCTCTCGATTTGGACTCTCAACATTCACCATCCTAACCTCAATTCGACCCATCCTCCCATCCATCTCCGCTAATTGCCTTGTTATTGAGGCAAGGGCCGCTTTATCACTAAAAGAACTCTCTCTTTCATGGCACAATCAATTGCTTTAGACATTTGTATTGGCATAATTCAACAGATGAGATTAGTAGTAATGTTCCTCACACTTCTTGTATGTGAACGCTCAACTTACCTTCTAAGCATCTTCTCAATATTGATAGTGAACTTCCTTCGCTCAACTCAAAATCGAACAGACGGAGCCAAGAAGGTTTTCAACGATTGCTTAAACAATTAAAGCTCACAAGAATTGGCATGAAAAAAAAATAGATACAAGATAGCTAACCACAAGTAAGTAGAACAAATACTTGTTGTTAATTAGTCTTAGGATTTCTAGATGATAAGAAGAATCAAGAAAGAGAAACTAAGAAGATAGAACCTGAGATTTGTTGGAGAAAATTGAAGTCACAAACTTGGCATCTGCTAAACCATGTGCTAAAAGCACATGCCATTCTGTGGCTCGCACATCACTTTGCACATGAAACCAGTAGCTTAGCACTTCTCATGTGAAGTCCATGTGCTAAACACACATGCCATTGTGCGGTCGCATGTGCCTTCGCACATGCCCTGGGACAGAACACCTGAAGCCTCTAATTTTTGTACTTCTTTTCTCCTAGTACTTATCCTTTTTGGTAAATTCCTTTCTGTACAAACACAAGTACTCTTTTCGATTGCTTCTTATTTGGATCAAAACACCTTTTCAACCATCTTCTTCATCAATCCCTTGAAGAACACCAAGAATAACTTATGAATTTCAAAATTTCCAACTCTCTTAATTTAATTCGGATTGACCCCAAATTTGAAATGTAGCCTCTCCTCGATGTAGACAACAAAGTCCACTAAAAGTTAGGATCAATTTCAAACCAAATCGAAGAGACCCAATTTGTGTTCTTCAAGTTCTTCAAACTTCAGAAATGGCAGATCATTTGATCTTCAACCAAATGCTTCCAAATTTGAGATTCAAGTTTCTTATGATTAGGATATCAAAGCCCAATACTTTAGAAACCTCCAATCAACCCAGATCTATGAAACCCTTGAACTTGTTCTTCAAGCTTCTTCACCCAACAATGGTGAAACCTTCAATTCTACTCCAAACAAGCTAAAATATTAGATCTAGACTCAATTGATACTAGAGAACACAAGTCTAGTATCAGAAAATTCAAAAAAGACTCAAGTCAAACAAAAAAAATGAAATTTTCCAAAAACATTTTTCATTCTTTTTTTATTTTTAGATTTATGAACCTAGGATTAAGAATTAATGGAACAATCCTTAGCCTAAGCCCTTATACCAAATAATAAAATCTCGATTAGGGAGACTAATCAAAATCCAAATGTGGAATTGAAATAAATAAAAGATATATGGATTAAAGCAAATTAATCAAGTTTATGGGCAACAAAGGGACTCTATGCTCTCACCTCCCAATTGAACTCAATCAACAAATATTAATACCTCAATCAAACACAAGAGAAACCAAATGAATCCACAAATGAATAACTCTATATGATTAATCAAGCAAAGAAATTAACAAGCAATCGAGAGAATCCACTCCTCATCACTTAACTAAACTATTAGAAATCTACCCAATAGATATAGCTACACTAGATTAACTAATTAGGAAACCACCCAAGACTACAAGCTAAATTAGCAACTACAAGCTTTCAAAAGCATTCATCATCATTCAACATAATCTAAGGAATGGATATGACTAAGGCTTCTATATATAGTATTTGTCTTGTACAATTTAAAGGCCCAAAATTGACCTTGGAAGACATCAAATTTGGCCCATGAATGGACACCTGCGTGGGAATTGCTAAATGCACCCTGCAATGTGCTGGTCACACATGGTTTCACACATCATGTGCTAAATGAACCCTTCAATGTGTTGTTTCGCACATAGTTTCATACATCAAGACAATTTCATTGGCATCATCTTATTCATTCCACTCGATCATCCATAAGTTGTTGATCCTTGATTTACGCTCCTCAATGGTCTCCAAAGCCTCTTTCTTCATGAATAGAGCTTGAAGAACTTGGAGTTCTTTAGCTTGGATCCAAGTGAATAGCCTTTTAGGGGTTGTGTCGGGTGATATCATATCACCCAGGAAATGGGACATCAGTACAAATGAAAATGTACTGGTACATAAGGTGGAAAGTAGGATCATAAATAGCTGCTCTAAATAGCTGCTCTAAAAAGGGTAATAGAGATACCACCTAAAACTGAAACTCTGATAGCCTCCATGGCCGACATCTGACCTTATAGAAATCAAATATGCATGGTATACTCATATAATTGTATGTCGTAAATACATATATATAGATGCAAATGCATGTCATATCCAATCAAATGCTAGCAATGGTGGTGTCTTTCGGTAGCTAACCGACATCATATTTGAAACCTTATGTCCATTTGTGTCATAAACATATAAATATAGGCAATAGGCCTCATACCTCCTTATTATAGATCAGGAGTAAAATGCATAGCATGTCATGTCATAGATTTGTAATGCATGTATATCATCATAACCATATTTCCAATCTTGGCCAGTTGGTACTCTATATTCTCATAATCTCCTAATCACTTTCGTATTACATGTAAATGCCTCGTAAAATCTCATATATTTTTAGAATAAACTTCAACTTAACTCGACTGTAGAAATGTAACTTAAACATGTGGATGTTCATAAAGAGCTTAAGGTGATTCACTTAGTTTCTATATATGTTTCCCTAATAGTTTGTAAAAGAAAGTATTTCAAAAACCATGTCCTTTAGTAGTTTAAACATACGAGTTCCATTTGAGAGTTTTGGATATCGATGTATCATTTTAAAGTTTTTTTGAAAAACACTTTAGCAAGAAAGAAGGACTAGTTGCAAATTCTTAATGTTCCTTCATAATTTTTTTATGTTGCAACACCTAAAGAAGAATAAGACTTCATACATATGGACATAAAGTCAAGGAAGTTGACAAAATGACAAATAGATGTTGAATACCCTATATAACCGAATGAGTTGAATATCAACATAACGAAATCATGAAAATACTTCAGTTGCAATCCCAATGTCTTTCACAAAAGGTCTTTTTAGCAATAGAATAGTAAAACAAGGCATTTGAAAATTTAAGAATTTTTTAAACTCAAAGGAAGGATGACGCTTAGCCTTAACATACCTTTCCAATGAACGTCTAGACGCTCATAGTTCCTGCATAAAAGTTTCTCCTTACATCCTAATCTTTACAAACACAAAATTTAAGCAGCTAATTCACACCTATAAACATTCTATAATTAAGCATTAATTGAAAGATTTATCATAGGATTATAACTTGATGAAACGTGCATAGAACTTCATACAAATGATCATAAATGAGCCTCGAGATGGTTACCTTAGCAAACTAAGTGTAAAGATTGAAGAACCACCAAGAACTATCAAGTTCTATCTTTCAAAACTAGCTCCAAACACGGCTAATCAAAGGGGAAAATGATTGTCACGCATAGAGATCACGTTTCTAGTCACGAGGGCAAACATTACCAATAGGAATCACCAAAAATGCACCTTGATCAAATAAGAACTCTCTTGGAACCCTCTCTTAATGTTTTATCTCTGTTTTAGAACTGTTTGAAATGTTCATAATGACTTAAAACGTCAATAGGTAGCCTTATACAAATTTTCGACCCGACCCAGTTTTAGACCTGACAATCCGCAATAAAAAGGTCATAACTTTTTACTCTAATGTCAGTTGGATATGAGGTTTTATGCATTGGAAACTAGACTTGTAAGCCTTCTATTTGGTAGGTCGGGGGACATTTAACTCTTCATATATTGGGAAAAAAGCTCATCCCAAGTCAGCCCATCAATAAGATTACATACGTAGTTACTATTTCTGACTTGACCCGGAACTGATACTATCAAATATGAATTCATGATAAGGAACAATGCTACAAGAGGTATTCAACAATATACCAAACAAAAAGTTATACGAATAGCTCTTCCAAAGTATGATAAATTTGAAACCTCTAATATCAAGGAATCAAGCCAAGAAAAGAAAGAAGAAGCCTTTACATACCTTGACGCTCACATTCTGAATCTACCATAAACTCCATCTACGCATTTTCCCTTTCAATTATATGACTCCGAACAAATATTGGCAGCAAAGCATGAACCCCAGATGTATATGGTCATTCCCAAGAATGAAGATAAAATATATAGAGTACTACTTACACATAATCGATATTATATAAAGGACAATTGGTAAAGGTGAATCACAATGTCAAATCATATGTGTTAAAAGTGAAAAAAATGGATTTGCTAACTTGGTTTCAAGAACGAAGGATTCATATATTGCTTTCTCCCAAAAAAAAAAATTAAGACTTGCAGAGATACATATATCTCTATGCAACAAGTTAAAAGCTAGGCGGTGAAAATATAAGTTAAATAACATGGACTTATTAATCCAATAATGGGGGGGGGGGATCTGATCCTTATCTAATTATTTATTTGAAAATGATCTCATAAGCATTTATGGAAAGTCACCTACTTAATTTCTACATTTGTTTAAAAAAACTGCGGGGATTAACCCTTAAATAAACGTTACTTAATTATAATAATAATATATTTTTACATAGCTCAACTTAATATCTTCATTAAAATATTAATAAATTATAAGTTCTTATGACATAAATACATACACATATATCATAACTAAAACGTTTTCGTAAATATTAAGGACTTTAAGAGGTAAAAATAATTTTTCTCCAATTTCAATCAAAACAAAAAAGAAATTAGAACACGCGCGGCGTTAAATAAAATTCTCAAATTTAGACTCATAAATCTTTGATACTGGTTGAAGGACAATGTTAAACAACTAGGGTGTTACACTAATCCATTTAAACAATTAAATTCAACTTCACACAAACTCCATTACTCTAAATAGACTGATCAAAAAGGGTTACTCAGACTACACCCTATGCATTATCAATATCTTAGGTAATCAATCGAATTCAATTTCAAACAATCAATTCATGAAAGAGGGGTAATAAAACCATCCCCAAATTCTTAATTCTAGCCATTTCAACACACCAATATTCAATTAGAGACAAAATCAATATGAAAGATTAATCACCATCAAACAAAAAACCCCAAACAATCCACATTTCACTATTGAACAACACCAACATAACCCAAGGCCAAATCAAGATAACTCTGAACAATATGCCCATAAAGACAAATTCCAAGTCTAGGGGTAGATTTGAGTTAATATTGTAATTGAAAACAAACTCCAATTGATTTTCCACTCAATAAATAACACTCTAACCACGCCATAACATAAATTGATAGAGTTTATGAGTTAACCAAAGAATGTCACACGTATAAGATTTTTGTATTCATTTTGATTTATAGAAGATTAAGGTTGTGAAGTCTTGGCCTAGAACTACAAGCTTGTCAATATTTAATAGCTTTCTATGGTTAGTAGCGTATGACAGAAGGTTCATGGAAGCATTACATTGCTTTCAACACCCTTGACAAAGCTGACTCAGAAAAAAAGCTAACTTTCAGTGGATCGCAACTTGCAAGCAAAGTTCCAAGGAACTTAGGGAGAGATTTACTTCAGTACCATTTATGACCTTACCAGAGGGTTCAGAGGCATATGTGGTGTATTGTGACACTTCAGGCATAGGACTGGGTTGTATTCTGATGCATCATGGTAAAGTAATTTCTTATGTTTCTAGACAATTAAAGAATCATGAGAAAAACTACCCAGCCCACGATTTAGATTTGACTGCAATTATTCATGCCCTCATAATTTGGAGGCATTACTTGTATGGTGTTCATGTTGATATTTATACAAATCATAAAATCCTCCAGTATATTTTTAGACAAAACGAGTTGAACCTGCAACAATGTTGATGGCTTGAATTGCTAAAAACTATGATGTGGATATCTTTTCTCATCCAAGGAAGGCCAAAATATTAGTGGATGCCCTCAGTCATAATTCTATGGGTAGCCTATCATTTTTTGGACTTGAGAACCAGGGTATTTCCCAAGAGACCGAGAAGATAATATATACACAAGAACAAACCCCAGACCTGGTGTCATCGGTACAAGAGCGTCTAAGGTATGGAATGGCTGCCAGTAAAAGTATCCTAAAATGTAGAGAACTCACCACGATCCAAAAGCAGTTGGCCACAAATGACAAGAGGATCAGCGAGGGTGACTCGTACTAGGTGTTGCATCAGAAAAGATGCAGTGTTTAGTATGAGTACCAAAACGATGGGTATCCAGTAGGCATCATAGACATCGAGCTCAGAATGATAATATATATTATAAGCTACAGGAAAGAAAACTAACTTCAGGGATCCACCTAAATATAGTTATCTTCTAAAAGGTGGTCAACTAACCCCGACCCTCGCAAGTGTAGTGAACACGCCACAGGGGAGGCACCCAGGGAGCGACAAAAGGAGCACAAGGGTGCCTCCTGCCGACATCACCCAGGGCCGCAGAAGTGGCTGGTGACTGTAGGAGAGGTAGTGCAGGTTCATTCCATAGGCTTGCATATGCGCCATTCTAGATATCAGCAACACCAGCTGTAACAACACACATCTAAAACTCCCACCGCACCCTCAGGATTCATTTGTGACCCCGTGAACAAAAAACATAGATGCTACCCTACCAAAAGTGGCATTCTGGACTCAACAAAATCGATGAAACTCCTAACAGAGATTGTTTCAAAGAAAAATGGGTCCCACACCTAAGACCAACTTTAACCAAAATAAAATCCAATAGCCCAAAATGAGTCTAAAAGTCTCAGAACCCAAATAAAAGGCCCCCCCCAGCCCAAACTCGACCTTTCAAAGCTAACTGCGCTGACAGAATGTCCATCCTAGGCTGTCTTCTCCAAATATTGACCAAAGTCAACTCTACTAGCCCTAAGAGTTGTAAAATAGGGAAATAAGCTTAAAACACAAACAAACTACCCTAGAACCAAACCATTAGTTCTGACAAGTCATAAATGACCTATAGCCACTGTGGGAAAGCTAGAAATGCAAAAAAAAAACACAAAATCAAGGAAATGACCTAGAGGATCATTACAACATCCACTACTAAAAGAACTTTCATCCTCAAATGTTAAAGAAAAGAAGATACAGAAGGGTCAAATATATAAGGATAGCGGGTCTGAATATTAGTCTCGATCTCTCAAGTAACCTTCTCGATAGGATGATGCTGCCACTGAACCTTAACTAATGGGATCTCTTTGGACCTCAACTTTCTTACCTGCCTGTCCAAGATAGCAATAGGCTCCTCCTCAAAACCTAAAGACTCATCCAACTGAACAGAATCTCACTGAAGAACGTGAGATTTATCCAGAATATACTAGCACAACAAAAAGACATGGAAAACTTGGTGAACACCGAAAAGAGTAGGAGGCAGGGCCAACTCGTAAGCAACCTTCCCATTGCGACGAAGGATCTCAAATGATCCAATAAACCTAGGACTGAGCTTACCCTTCCTCCCAAACCTCATCGCGCCCTTCATGGGCGATAACCAAAGGAACAGATGGTCACCAACCATAAACTCTAAGTCTTATATCCTCTGATCAGCGTAACTCTAATACCTACTCTTGGCAGTGTGAAGTCTCTCCTGAATGACTCAAAATCTTTCCATAGAATCACGAAGAAAGTCTATATCCCACGGCCTAAACTCGAAGGAATCGAACAACCCCTCAGATATCTACCCCGCCTACCATACAAAGCCTAGAACGGAGCCAATTGAATGCTGGAATGGTAACCATTATTATATGCAAACTCTGCCAAGATTAAGAACTTGTCCCAATAACCCCCAAAATCAATAACACATGCCCGCAACATATCCTTCAAAACATGAATAGTACGCTCTGACTGACCATCAGTATGAGGATGAAAAATAGTGCTAAGCTCAACTTTGGTACCCAAATCCCTCCGAATAAACCTCTAGAAACATGAAGTAAACTGAGTACCACCATCATAAATTATAAAAACAGGCATCCCATGCAAATGGAAAACCTCACAGATGAAGATCTGAGCCAACCTCTCAGAAATGTAGGAAGTCTAAACCAGAAGTAGGTGAGCAGACTTTGTCAACCTATCTATGATAATGCAAATAGAATTAAATCTCCATAGAGCGTGTAGCAAACTGATTATGAAGTCCATGGATACCTGGTCCCATTTCCACTCGAAAATGGGTAGCCTCTGAGTCAAACCACCTGGTCTCTGGTGCTCAAACATCACCTACTGACAGTTCAAGCATCTAGACACAAAATCTAAGATATCCCTCTTTATTGTACACCACAATGGGTATTGTCTCAAGTTATGATACATCTTAGCTACCCCAAGATGAATGGAATTCCAAGAACAATAAGGCTCCTCTATGATTAAACTAACCAAGTCACTAACTCTAAGAATGCAAATACGACCCTCAATCCTCAAAACACCCTCTGCATCTAGGTCGCCTTCCTAGCCTCACCACTAAACACCTTATAATGAATGATCCTCAACCTTGCATCATCAAACTGATGTGCCCAAATCTGCTACAACAAGGAAGATCTAGCCTCAACACACACAAGAATATGGCCCAGCTCAGAAATGTCAAGTCTAACTAAGTTGTTAAACAAGGACTAGATGTCCAATGCTAAATATTGCTCCTCTACTTATAAGAATACCAAGCTACCCATACTTACTGCCTTCTGGATTAAGGCATCCACTACTATATTTGCCTTTCCCAGATGATAAAGAATGTAGATGTCGTAGTCCTTCAGTAATTCCAACCAGCTGCGTTGTTTCAAATTCTAAAGATGTATTAAAGACTATGATGGTCAATAAAGATCTCATAATGCACACCATAAAGATAATGCCTCCAAATCTTGAACGCAAAAACTACTGCCACTAACTCCAAGTCATGAGTGGGGTAGTTTCTCTTATGAACCTTCAGCTGTCTGGATGTATAAGCAATCACTCGACCCTACTGCATCAAAACACAACCAAAACGGATATCAGAAGCATCACAATACATTTTAAACCACTAACCCTCAACTAGAAGAGTAAGAGTTGGAGCTGAAGTCAAGCCTTGAGCTTTAGAAAGCTTGCCTCACACTCATCTGACCACTGGAAGGGGACATTCTTCTAAGTCAATCTAGTCAATGGAGCTCCTATAGAAGAAAACCCTTTCACAAACAATCTGTAGTAACCTGCCAACCTGATAAAACTACGAACCTCGGTAGGAGAAGTATGCCTATCATAGTCACAAACTACCACAATATTTTTTGGATCCACCATAATCCCATCCTTGGACACCACGTTCCCCAAGAATGCCATAGACTTAAGCAAAAACTCACACTTAGTGAATTTGGCATATAATTGATGGTCTCGCAAGGTCTGAAGTACAACCCTCAGATGTTGTTCATGCTCCTCTCTACTCCTCAAATATACCAAAATGTCATCAATCAACACAATCACAAAGAAATCTAAGTAGGCTCTAAACACACGGTTCATCAACTCCATAAAATTTGTTGGGGCATTAGTCAACCTAAAAGACATGACTAGGAACTCATAGTGGTCGTATTGAGTCCTAATTGTAGTCTTTGGTATGTTCGCAGCCCTAATCGTCAACTGGTGATAACTGTACTGCAAGTCTATCATAGAGAAAATTGCTTCACCCTAGAGATGGTCAAATAGATCATCAATATGTGGTACTGGACACATATTCTTAAATGTCACCTTATTCAACTGTATATAGTCAATACACATACGTATGAACTCGTCCTTCTTTTTTACAAACAAAATTGGAGCACCCCATGGAGAAACACTTGGCCTGATGAACCCTCTACTCAACAAGTCTTGTAGCTAATCCTTCAACTCCCTCAACTTGGTTGGTGCCATTTGATATGGCATAATAGAAATAGGCTGAGTGCTCGGCTCAACCTTAATACCAAAGCCAATGTCATGACCAGAAGGAAAACCCAGTAGATCAGACGGAAACACATCAGAATATTGGCAAACCACACGAACTGACTCAAGTGAAATATTGTGGCACTAGTATCAAGGACGTAAGCAAGATAGGCTAAGCACCCCTTTCTAACGAACCACTGGGTGCTCAGGAAGGATATAACTCAGCTCAGCATATGGCTATCAACACCTTTACATACTATAGGAGGGATACCATGCATCCGTAGAGTAACGGTCTTGGTAAAGCAATCCAAGACCGCATGATAGGGAGATAGCCAATCCATGCTAAAAATCACATTGAAATCCACCATATCTAGCAAAATCAGGTCTACCCACATGTCATACCCCATGATAGTCACTATAAAAGATCGATATACATGATCTGAAACTAAAGAATCTCCTACTAGGGTAGCTACAACAAAGGCACAGTCAATAACTCACAAGCAGACCCTAGACGAGTAGCATAGTAAGTAGACACATATGAAAATATAGACCCCGAATCAATCAATGCAGAAGTTGGTTGATGGCAAGAAAAGATCATACCTATGATGAAAACATCTAAAGCCTCAGCCTCTAGACGACCCAGGAATGAATACATGTGGCTCTTACCGCTACGTCCACCCAATCTACCAAACTAAGGACCACCTCAGGTACCCTTGGGACCATCTTGGGTACCTCGAGGACCACCCCTACTACCCTGTGCACCACCTTTGGCCGATGGTGCTGGAGCCCTATAAGCCTACACCATCTAATACTACTTACCACTATGCCTGATCCTCGGACAATCTTTAACAAAGTGCCCCAACTCACCACACTCAAAGCACCATTTGTCCGCCAATGTCCAAACAGAAGAACCCATTAAACAAAACTAATTTCCATAGACCGAATACCCAGAATGTGCACCATGTGGAGACTAAATCAAACCCTAACTACTCTGACCCTCAGCAATTTGTAATATTGATCGAACAGGACAGCTCGACTGGAAATGTTGACCCATACCAAAGTAGCCTCTGCCATGTGTCTGTGAGCCGCTATAATTGCCCTGATGGTAGGGCCTCTTATTGCTACCCCATTGGGCCTCACAAAGTATGCCTCAATAGTGAAGGCATGATCCACTACCTCCAAGAATGAATGACCCGAAGCTACCATACCCTATTTAGCCAAATGGAGCTATAAAGTCAAACCTTAAATGAGGCGATGCACTCTTTTGTGTTCAGTGGGCATACCCATGGTGTCATACATAGCAAACTCGTGGAAGCAAACCTCCTACTATGATTTAGACATAGATCCTTGCTCTAACCTAGAGAACTGATCCATCAACCGCTCTCTCAAGCTAGTGCAGTATATACTTCTCCAGGAAAGCTGCTAAAAATTATGCCCAAGTAAGGAAAGTTGACCCGGCGGGCCTGCAAGCTATATAATACCTCCACCATTGTTTTTCTTGACTATCCAGTTGAAATACCGTGTAATATGCTCCATGAGAATCGACCAACCCAAGAATATGCAACCTCTCTTGGCAACTAGTCAGAAACTCATGCGCATCCTCCCTAGAAGCACCTGAAAACCTCGGGGGATCCAACCTCTGAAACCTACCAAGCATCTTTTGCTCCTTAGAAAACATGATCGGCCCATAAGAAAATGGTAAAGATAATAATGATAATAAGGCAAAGGTATTCCAAGTACAGATAAGCACATGTGATGAACCGAGATATGATATAATGCAAAATGTGGCTAATGCAACATGAGTCCAGAATCCCAACATCGAATGAACAGTAAGTAAATATGACTCTGGAATCCAAGTATTATACATGCAACAAGTGAATTTGAGTGTGGAATCCCAGCATCGGACATGCAATACATAAAAATGTCCTCTACTGTCACACCTCGAGGCTAGCCCCTAGACATAACACGGGACCTAGGGTTATAAGTAACCCCAAGCTAACCCTAAAATTGGCATATCACAAGCATGTTGAATATAATTTTAAACAAACGGAAGCATATTGAATAAGTCATAACTGAAAGGAATAACAATTCTAAAGATATCAGAATTAATAGTCTGTCTGAAAATCAATGGAACTACAAAAGCTGAATTCTGACTCTATGTCTGAAAGCCTCTAATACTGATGAGCTGATGGGATAAGCCCCCAGCTAACTCCAAATATTAAAAGTAAAGACAAACTGACTATAACAAAAATATGTAAAAGATATGCCCTCGGATGATGAGGAATCACCACTGACTCTCACTAATATGGTACTGCGATGGACTAATCCCGAGGCTAAAGCTAAGAACCTGAACCTACATCACGATAGGATGTAGCATATAGAGTATGCATCAGTACTTCAAATGTACTGAGCATGAGGGATATGCAAAGATGGCTGGATATGTAAACATGCTAAAATACCGAAAAGCTGTAAACTGAACTAAACTGTAGTACATAGGCCCAAAATATAATCATGTGTAAACAACTGAAATGCAAGGGTAATCTGAAAACATACTGAATGCTGAAAGTAACCATAACTAAGGGCCTAATGCACATTTCTTGAACTAATACTATGGGAGAGTCTATTGACCAACATAAACCACGTGCGATAATATGGAGTCTGATGTATACACCCCATCAAGAGGACCCAATATACCTTGCCAGGGTATAAAGGCATGACTATGGCGTGATCACTAAATTTGATGCCCAACAGAGGGGATTTATAAACCTACAATGGCACATAGTTCAGGGACATCAGGGTACGCTGAACCCTATTCCAACTCGGTTCTAAATACTACTCCTAAACAGAATACTAATAGCTCATTTTAAAATTGAAATCCTGAGTTTCTAAGTCAGGACTAGACTAGTCTAAAATCTCCATTTTTCTGAAATGTTGTAGTAGACTAAAAACTAGCTAAATTCTATTTTTAGAACTCATACTGATAATCTAGGTTAAGTCTTGGAGAAAGCTAACACTTTTAATAAAATGCTATAATTTAGGGCTAAATCCTTGATTTCCCAAAACTTTGTAAATGTCTAAGCAATCCAATAAAATAAGTATATGTCATTATAATAGTATGAAAATCATATGTGACTCATGAGCATGGATTTCTAAATAAATCTGCATAAAAGAATAAGAACCCTAGTTTCTAAGTTCATGGGAATCATTGAAAGAGTCTGAGGGTTTTGGGCATAAGGGCAAACTAAGCCCTTATTGAATTCCCACATACATGGTGGATGGAAATTCGTACAAGAAATTGATGTTGAAGCTTGGAGGAGAAAACCCTAGGTCTGGAAATTTAGGGAAGAACGCTTCTTTTTTCTAGAGATCTGACTTGAGAGGAAACTGATTTGTCTTGGGGGTTTTCCTAAATAAAGTAAGCCTAAGACTATTTATAGTTGGAGCTAGAATGTCACGACCCAATTTCTCGGTCATGATGGCACCTACAACCCCCGGTAGGTGAACCAATCCCCATAGCCCAGGACAGTTAGTAATGGGCTACTATCTAACAAATAAGAGAACAAGACGAAGAGAACATATAAAAGGACTATAAATATATACATATGCGGGAACTAAACCAAACCCCAAGACCTGGTATCATAGTATAGAGCCCAAACTACATACATGGAGTGCAAATAATCCAAAACAATATATACAGATGTCTCTGAATGGTAATAGAGTACATGAAGCAAAAGATAAACTAAAACTAAGCTCCGATCGCCCAGAGCTCACCCTCAGTCTGAAGTAGTCCCC
>QJPP01007243.1:0-86970 GCA_003996215.1 Jaltomata sinuosa
CATAATTGAACCAATCCAGCTAAAACAGCAGAAAGGTACCGCCGGGCTGGGATATAAGCCTGCTGCAGGAGGAGTCCACAGTACAAAGTTTGGGGCAGTAGCGTTCGTGCCAGGACAAGTCCTAATCCCAGATGAAGCAGTTGATGAAGACGTCATTGAGGGAATAGGAAATCTATTCGTGGCCATGACCGACGATGGACTGGAGGAAGATATCAAGAAACTGACCATCCGTGATGCCAAGCCTGGAGAAGTCTTGCAGAACTGGACCATCAGCCCATCCCTGTTTCGACAGGAGTCCCGGTAGTGTGGAAATGTAGTTTTATTTCAAAATGTTTTGCATGATCAATTGAGGCTTGAATCATGCCTAAGCCCTTTTTGCTACTTGCCTCTTCTGAAAAGCTAGATTGCTTTTTAATAAAAAGTCTTCATTTTTCTTAAAATCTATCTTTCGATTGTTTAAAATAACTATTTATTTTCACTTACCTTTCATACATTTCAGCGCTAATATTAGTAAAAATCATCGTACAACGGTTATGACATGAAACGAATCCATTGAGCAAAGTACGAGTCATGAGCAGGACTATGAAGAATACGATGAAAGCATGATGCCTGAAAATCTACCTCGGGAGATCGAACAACTTGAAAGCCAGAAAAGGCCCAACATGGATGAAACCGAGGTTGTCAACTTGGGAAATAAAGAAATAGTGAGAGAAGTACGAGTCAGCATACATTTGGAAGATGAAAGAAAGCGGGAATTGATTGAATTGATCAAGCAATATGTTGGTGTGTTTGCTCGGTCCTACGATGACATGCCAGGATTAAGCACCGATATCGTCTCACACAAGCTGCCGACTGATCCTTCTTGCCCGCCTGTAGCGCCAAACTGGCAAGGCCCTTACATGGTTCACCGAGTGCTCTCAGGCGGGGCAGTAATCCTTGCAGAAATGGACGGCGTCGTGAGCACAAAGCCGATCAATTCAGACGCTATCAAGAAGTACTACATTTGAAGACAGAGGGACTAGTTGTTATTTCCTCGTACTTTTTGCATTTTTCTCTAATGTAAACAGAACTACGTATTAGCCTGACTTCCCACGGCGGGATACGTAGGCAACCCATATCGGGTCCGGTTTCCCTTAGAAAAAACCAAAAACATCATCTTTTATGTATTTGGAACTACGATTGACCTGACTTCCCTCGGTGGGATACGTAGGCAATCCTCGTCGGATTCGGTCCCTTCATATTTTCCATTTCCTAATGTATTTGAACTACGTTCTGACCTGATTCCGTTTTGGATACGTAGGCAGCCTGAGTCAGGCTCGGTCATTGCATTACATGTCTTTATTCTTCCCAATGTATTTGAACTACGTTCTGACCTGATTCCGTTTTGGATACGTAGGCAGCCTGAGTCAGGCTCGGTCAATGCATTACATATTTTTTCTTTGATACCCCTGAACTACGCACAGACCTGATTCCCATTCGGGGATACGTAGGCAACCTAAAAGGTTCGGTCATACCCTTAGGATAAACCTCCCCCCCCTCTTATTTATACCTTCAGAGTGATCACAACATCTACAGAGAAATAGAAAAGCGTCACCAGAAGCCGGAGCCATGAGAAGAGTGCATTTGGACGTCCTCAACAAATGGGAAAACTCGATTGGATTTCGGAACATGTCATAATCTAAGGAACGATGAATAATCACTATATATATGCGCCTAGTATATACAAAATATACTTATTTTCTAAAAATATATATACATATTTTTCAAAATATTTTACTGCCTTTCCACCTACCGAGCCTTCAAAATAGGAAGTCGCGAGCAACCAAGGAGGGTTTGAAGGGATCCACCTACTGAGCCTTCGAAATAGGAAGTCGCGAGCAACCAAGGAGGTTTTGAAGGGATCCACCATACCGAGTCTCTGGGATGGGAAATCACGAGGGGCTGATGAGATTTTGTAGAAGTCTAGTGGCAAGGCCAGGGTCCGCAAGCCGACACAAATCAACACCCCTCCAAAAACTAAGAATTTTTCTTTGAGCGCAGGGAAACAGGAATCGCCAGGACGATGTCAAGTCAAGTTCAGGGACATGATTGGAGAAATCTTTCGTCTATCACGACACCATAAGCCGAATATTCTTCCCCTACTCTACTTTAAAATATTTTGTCCCAATTCTTCCAATTCTTAAAGGGTTTCATTTATGTTTTGCAGGTACGTCCGAGATCCGGATTGAGTATCGAAGATAGAGAGCTCTCATAGGAAAATAGGATAGTTTATCTCTTTCCAAATAACTCCGCCAATCGGAGATTGCCATCTAATTGCGTCAAATAACTCCGCCGATCGGAGAACGCGGACTGACTTCATCAAACTCTGCCGATTGGAGGTTGTACCTAGGCAAACAAAATGACGCTCCGCCGATTGGAGTTTGTACATAGGCAAACAAAACGATGCTCTGTCGATTGGAGCTTGCATATAAGCAAACAAAACGACGCTCCGCCGATTGGAGTTTGTACATAAGCAAACAAAACGACGCTCTGACAATTGGAGCCTGTACGTAAACAAGCAAGCGACGCTCTGCCAAATCAGAGAAATGTATATTAGCAAGCAAAACATACTCCGCCAATCGGAGGCTGCATCATAGCAAGCATCATCATAACTCCATCAATCATAAGCATGCATGCCATTAACATCCTCATTTTGCATTAAAGATCGCTCCACCAAATGGAGATGTCACGGCTGATTCACCCAATGAAGACTTTGTTTTTACAGTATTGCCCCGCCAGTCGAGAGGCTTTACTTCACAGTGTTGCCCCGCCAGTCGAGAGGCTTTATTTTACAGTATTGCCCCGCCAGTCGAGAGGCTTTATTTTACAGTATTGCCCCGCCAGTCGAGAGGCTTTACTTTACAAGTGTTGCCCCGCCAGTCGAGAGGCTTTACTTTACAAGTGTTGCCCCGCCAGTCGAGAGGCTTTACTTTACAGTGTTGCCCCGCCAGTCGAGAGGCTTTATTTTTACAGTATTGCCCCGCCAGTCGAGAGGCTTTACTTCAAGTGTTGCCCCGCCAGTCGAGAGGCTTTACTTTACAAGTGTTGCCCCGCCAGTCGAGAGGCTTTACTTTACAGTGTTGCCCCGCCAGTCGAGAGACGTTACTTTACAAGTGTTGCCCCGCCAGGCGAGAGGCTTTGCTTTTAAGTGTTGCCCCGCCAGCCGGAGGCTTTACTTCCCAAGGTTATTTCACCTACAGTACATCCACTCCGCAAAATGGAGATGTCAACAATCGTTTGGATATCTACACTCTGCTCTTTACATTACAATTTTAATTTACAGTTTTGAGCCTCAACAGGTACTTTGTAACCCCTTTTACCTGTTTTGCAGGATGACACACTACAACGTGGAACTACCTCTAAGCAGCGATTGAGGCAATGCTTGATGAGGAATACCCAAACTCACAAGCCAGAGTTTCAAGACTAGCACTCCGACTCCAATTCCTACAATCAGTTGTCCATATTTCTAAATCAGAGTACACCTGCTCTCACAAGCATCGATACCCCTTTCTCTATCTCCTAGAGTTCCCACTAGAGGATATCAAAGGGACTACTTTCATCCAGCAATTCGATGTGATCTTATGAAGATGCGAGATGCACCTAGTAGAGTTTCGTTTATGGGTGTGTTGTGCACCACATTTATAATCGGGAGGCTGTGAAAGTGCACCCATTTTGAGAAGATTATTGTCATCTAGGAAATAACCTACCATCAATTCCATAAAACTCTTTCCAAGCTCAACTAAGAGACCAGTGTCAACCATAAATCGTACACTGGGGCAAATTTTGAGGACTGCCTCAAAGTTTACCATAATCCTCTATTCAGGACTGCAACCGCCTTAATTCCCATTTCCTTAGGGATACGTAGGCAGCTCAATTTCGATCATGGCCACACCCACTCCATTCGTGCCAAATCATCTTCCCCTTTTACCGCAAAAAATACCAATGTCGACATAAAACCAACACTGAGGCAAAATTTTGAGGACCTCTCAAAATTTTTGAACTACATTGGCCTGATTCTCGTGAAACCCGAGATATGTAGGCAACTCAGAGACCAGAGTTCGGTCGAATTCATAATGACAATAACCTTTCTCTTTATAGGTACGACCTTTCCAAAAATTGGATTTTATTTCCAGTCGAGACAAAATTGGCTTTACGTCAACATCTTCGCCCAAAGACTCTTTCATCATCTTTGTTCGAAGAGGGGCAAGTTGTTGACACCCAATTTTGGCCCTCCTTTTTCCCATAATTAATTTTTATATGCTTCTTAATCCCGAGGATTTTTCCAAAATAATTTTCTTATTCCTATATTTTTTAGTAAAAATTTTGGCACCAATAATCATTTTTTAAAAATGAGTTCCTTTACTTTTATAATAATAATTACTAATAATATTGTATCTTATAAAATCACCAAAAATATTTTATAATTCTTTCTTTTTAACAAGTTATTGGTATAGTAACTTTTATTCTAAATGAAATTTTATCGTATCGCTATAACATTTCCTAAATATTGTTCTATCAATTGAGGATTGCGATTACGCGTATCAAAATTATGTTTAAGTCAACTATATAAGTATTTAAAATTAATCGGGATGAAAGAATGCATCGTTAAATTAATTAAGTGGAAAAACGATTAGGGAAAATTACACTCTTTCTACAAATTAATTCATTTAATTGTTTGGGCCAATTTTATACCCCTTTCTACCCAAAACTCCCTAGCCCAAATCACCCGACCCAGCCCAAAAAAAAACACCCCTGACCCGGCCCAACCTCACCACTAAACACACCCCTAATCTCTTTCTCTCCACTCTCTCACTCCACTCTCAACACAAACCAGCAGACCCCTCCCATCCCAAAATCAACCGACAACCCCCACTTCGTCCACCTGCTGCCGCCGCCCAAACCCCCAAGACCCGCCGGATTTTGCGGGCAAATGGCGTCAACACCCTCTCCCGTCACCTCACAGCGTCCCTTCCCCTTTTCGGAGGCTTTTTGTAGCCTCGAAAAGGTCGTCACCGCCGGTGGCAGACCTCGGAAAAGAGGAAACCCAGCCGACCGTCTGCTCCACACCGCCGACCCGTCACCATCTCTTTCAAATCCGTCTGAAAAGGTAGGCATCTCATCTTCCTTTTTCTCTGATTTTCATCATTTCTTTTGCAACTTGGCTTTCCAAGAATTCAAATTTTGAATTCTTGGAAAGAAACCGTTGGAGCCTTAGAATTTCGGCTATAAAAGGACGGACACACACACACAGCGACGGACGGGGCGGAAATCAAAAAAAAAAATATATCAACAGCTCACTAGAAATTGTTTCTCTGGTTGTTCATTGTTGATTTCCATATACTCACTACTCGTTTTGCTTCCTGATTGTTTTCGTTGGCTATTCGGATAACCGGAGTCGGATTCGAAAGTCGCTAGTTTGAAACTCAACATTTGACGGCCTCAATCGCTGCCCAACACAAGGTAAATCCTATCCCGTCTAATTACTTTATGTTTAGTTTTGTGATCCATTGATTCGTGTGAGTTTGGGTTGTTCATGTTTGGCTGATTTTAGGCGTTAAAATGTGAAACGAAAATCAGTTTCTGGACGTTTGGTTTAGCTTATGTGATTATGAAGTGTTTACAATTCAAGACTTGGTTTGATATTTTGAATGGGGTTGGCTGTTTGATCATCTGTTTGTGAATGTGGATTTTAAAGTTGGTTTTGTTCGGGTTATGTTGAATCAGTTTCTTTGGTCGTTAGTGTCATTGGATTGGAATTATGTGTTTGTAAAGCTTTAAAACTTGTAATTTAGCTTGAAGAATTCCTATGAGGTTTGAAGATTTTTTTTAGTATGGTTAGTTGTCTATTACAAGATCATTGTAATGTTTAGCTTAAATATTTGAATTTGGCACTTATTGTTAATTGTGTTTTGGATTAGTCGTTTACTTTAAATGAAATTTCCAACTCTTGACTTTAGTTTAAAAGGAACTCTACAAGCTTTAAACTACGAAATATTTCAACTTGCTCGTTCGAAGTCGTCAATTGTTTGGTTATGTCTTTAGCTAAGTCATCTACCTAAAGTGAGATTTTTTTTTACTTTCTACCTTAGTATGGAAAGGATTATGCAAATTTTAACCTTTGAGAGGTGATTAACCATGTGTTTGAGATTTCTTTATACGTTTGGTTTGTTGGTTTTGTTTCGTTTTACCACGTAAATATAGAGGTTGCAACTTGAGTTTTTTAAAGGGTGATTTGAATAAGCTAGAAACCCACTGTTAAGGTATTTTCTAATCAATTTGAACAAGTTTGTGATATGGTTGTATCTATAGTCCATGGTATGCTTTGTAAACTATTTGTAATCTTGATCCAACTTGAAATAATTTTCAAGAGGCTCCAAGTCTTCAAATGAACATGGCTACTTTTGTTGCATAACTAGAGATTAGGATCAATGTTTACTCTTCATAAAAGTTGAGTTTTCTTTTTGTTTTCCCTTACGGATTGAGTTGTAAGAGTATGTAATCGTCCCGTCTTGTTTTAATCAATTAGGGGGCTGATTTTGTTTAAATCGGAAAAGGTGTATGTATGCCATGTTTAAGTTTCTTGAAGTTTAAATTCTTAAGGTAAAGGTTTCAATAGGTTTGTCATTTTTTTTTAGTCCCGAAAACGTTTGTTTAAAGTAGGAATATACATATTATGATTATATTTCCGGCGTTTGTAAAACATTGTGGTCTTGCTTGCGATCTAACTTTTCTTCAAGACACCTTAATCCTAGTAAAAAGTGGTTGATTTAGTGTGCATTTGTTAGAAGAAGAGGGCTGCCCGTATTTTCATTATTTTGGTTTTAACTCGGGATCAATTTCGGGAATACTAGCTTAAGGAACTCATTATAAGCCAACGTAGTAGTTTGGTTCTCCTTTAATCTCCCGGTTGTTAGTCTTATCTTTTTGAAGTGTTTTGTTTCATAACTACTTTCTTTATTTGAAATAAATAATAATAAAGTTTTATATTGCTACTTGTTGTGTACTTTGTTTTCCAATAATCGACTAGTGTTGAAAATGTTCGTTTTGCCTAAGTTCTTTTCGGATAATCATCTCATGTTAGTTCGTTTGTGCTCTAGTCAAATAAATTCGATCATTTGCTAAAAAATGAAGCAAATATGGTTACATGTCGTCTTTCATATATTCTTGTGTATTTACCAAATAGCATGTTTGTTTTCTTTATCACTTTATTGTTAAGTTTGGCATATTTCTATATTTTTGTAAACTTTGTTATGCAAGTTACTAATCCTTATCACCTTTCTTTGTTTCATGTACACCCCGGAGAGTTGGAGTTCTCATTTGAAACTCAATCTCGGCCCAAATATGTTTTGGGTCGAACAACTATTAGGAACCATCGCGGTGTTTCGGAGTCACTCACTAGGAGATTAATTCCTCCAAAGGAACTTAATATACTTAGCCCTTTATTTTCTATATGTTTTTCTTATTATTTGAATTTGTTTAACTAACCTTGTATTATTTGGATATGTGTTTTTCTTTGTGACTTCGATTAACATTTATCCTTCGGCTTACCATTTGGTTTGATTAGGATATTTAGTTTGAAATTTTGAAAGAGTTTTCCTTCATTCCTTTAGCCTAGGCAAATATTTCTAATTTCCCTTTTAAATCCTTTAAAATTAGTGTTTAAACACTTTCAAAAATAGTAGTGATAAATGGTGAATAGTGCAGATTTTTTATTAACTAACTTAGGCTTCGTTTCAAGAAGGACTTTGTTCCAAATAACTCGCGGTAGATTTTCAAAAGCATTAATTAGCGATTCAATTTATTTCACACCAATAGTTAGTCATTCTTAGGCTTTAAATTATAAAATGCTTTATCTAATTTAGGCAAGCCTCCTTTATATTTATTAGTAATTTATGTATTCTCTTATTCTAACACCAATATTTTACAAGTATTTTGCTATACTCTATATATATATTTTCAGATTTTCAGATTTTTGAGGCCTAAAAACACAAGGTGTATATGTCATATGCTATCTACTACAAGGTATATATATTTATATTTTTATTTACCCTTCTTCCTATTTAAATTACACATATATTATTTTTATCACAATTACATTTCACGTACATAATATTTTCTTTCGTATTCAATGCATGTTCATTTTTTTACCTTACGAATAAAAGTCTCCCTTACATGAAAACAAATAATTCTCGTTTCTCTACTCAATTTTCAAATTGTTCTTTTACATGAAATATATTTACAAAACAAATATGGTTTCCTCTTATATCTTTTTTCTCTATTACCAATATATTTCTTACATACTTTTACTTATCCAAATCTTTTTAAAATAATATACTTTTCACATGATTTCCTATATTTTAAATATACATACGTCATCTTTACTTCCTTTTTAATAAACATGTCATAAACTTTCTCAAACTTTAAGAACTACATATATTTTACTTTACAAAGGCATATTTATTATAAATAATATCTTCATCTTTTTACACAGCTTTTAAGTATATATATTTCTTATAAATCATAAAGTTTTACATACTTTAATTATTGCTATTAAACTTTCATATATTTTGACATATACGTACATATGTTTCATCTTTTTACCATAAGTATATTTTATATTTTTGCCTATTGTAGTGGCATGTGTCATATACTTTGAGTTTTTCTTTAAATTAATAAACCATGTTTTTATCACCTTTTAGCAAATAATGAGCAAATAATTTTCCCAAATATGTTTCTAAAACTGAGTTTAAGGACTATCTTCGGATAGACTCTGAAGGGTGCCTAACACCTTCCCTTCGAGTAACCAAAACTCTTACTCAGAATCTCAAACGTTTTCGCAGACTAAAAACAGAGTTTTACATTAAAAAATGGTTTCCTAAGTTTTCCTAAAATTTAGGTGGCGACTCTAAACCCTTTTTCCAAAACAAAGGCAGAAAGAGCCGGATGTTGCAAGCATATTTTGGCCAGTCCGAAAATTGGGCGCGACAATCATCAATTATGAGGGCTGATTTTCTTTAAAAGAAAGGAGTCAATTCAGTCTGAGAATCCAATCCAAGTTTACCATAAATGTATGAATACTAAAGCTGTCCACACCAAGTAAAAGGAAAGGGAATCAATCATATCGTTACGCGAAATCAATCACAGGGATCCTTCCCTTAAATGAATCAATCAAATCATTATAGTCAAAAGATCAGGTCACAGTTACCATATATAATAAATATTGGGGCTGTCTAAACTAAACAAGGTAAAAATTACTTAACATGGTGAAGATATGCTAGAACTTACCATGAATGCACCAGTATTAAAGGCTGCCCCAATTCGAATTCAAAAGGAAAGAAAGAAGAAAAAAAATAAGGGTGGAACAGATTGATCAAAGTTACCATAGATGTTATAAGTATATACCATTCTAAGTTACCACAACCAACTTAAGAAGGGATGGAGACAGATTACCAAAATTTGAACCACCTAAAATGATGTCATGACTGATCAAATAAGGGAAGGTATCCATTAGAGTTAATCATGGAATCAGCTTATTAGATGAATACAATTAAGATTTTACCAAAGAATAAGTACTAAAAGATGTCACACAATTATAGAAGGGAAACAAGAGTAATCACAACCCAAGTAGCAAAGCCATCATACAACTTTTGAATTATCATATACTTGGTAAAATATTTCTATTTTGTCATAGTTAACAATCATCAGTCAAGTTACACATAACAAAGTATTTAAACATGTTCATAGCGATTGGGATTTTCACACGGATCAATACGCAAGCACATAGGAACACAAATAGACATATATTAATCAAAACTTAATACCCAAATTTTAAAACCTGCTAAGATAGAAATTGCTAGTCGAGATGAAAGTAATCAATTGAGCACAAAAAGGATGAAAACAAAGCGTACTAGAGACGAATCCATTCGAATCCGTCGGCTGCACAACAATGAAGGGGACTAATGGGTCACGATCTTCAATCCATTCCGGGATAACCAAAAACTCGATGTGAGAAATCCGTTGATGCTCTGTTTATCGGAGTTTAACTCGCCTGAGCTTCCCGAGGCTCACCCGAGAAGAACGGGTCTGGGGATTTTGGGTTTTGATTAAGGGAACAGAAAAGGAGGGTACAGGGTCTGTTTGGTGGCGTTGTGGTGGGGCGCCGGAGGGTGGTGGCCGGAGCAGCGGAGAGTATAGGGAGTGGGGTGGCGGTGATGGCTGGTGTTGGGGAGAAAGAGATGAGAAGGTGAAAGTCTGTGGGGTTTTGGTGGTCGAAGCCGCGACGATAGGGGAGAGGAAGATGGAGGGTGGCGGCTGGCGGTGTGGTAGTGAGAGAGGATCAGCGGAGAAGAGGGAGAGAGGCGGCTGAGAAGTGGAAAATGAAGGTTAGGGTTTTGGGGTGTGTGTTTGTTTAAGAAGGAAAGAAGAAAGGGTTTGATCTCGGCCGTTGATCGTATTAGATCAACGGCTGAGATTGGATTAGATTTTGGAATTTAAAATTGGGCCAATTTAGTCCAATTTAGGCTAAAATTGAAATAAATTGGGTAGAAAGGGGGCTAGGATTTAAATAATTTGAGATTAGAAATTGAATTCAGACGGCTATTTAATAAACAAACTACTACGTATATAAAATTTAGTAGATAAAATAATAATTAACGATAATTATCAAAAGATAAATTATTTTAACAAAAGAATAAATTATGTATATGACATGTAATATCATATGAAATTTATGATAAAAAATAGTAATAATAGAGAATAATTATATATTTATATACTAATTTTAAAGTGTTAATACGTAATTTATCAAGTAAAATTTAAAATAAATTAATATTTAAAATAATTATTATTATTAAAATAACAGCCCGAGAAATGTATAGGGAGGTCAAAATTGGGTGTCAACAGGACTCATTGAGTCCCATCAGAAACTGCCACAGTTTCTGTAATTGGAAATGTGCAGCATATTCTTTAGCCTCAGGATATGCACATGATGGAGGAGGAACTAGAGCTTCAGCTCATCCCATAACTTTCTCAATCTGGAGAAATAACCAGATACAGATGAGGTGCCTTGAATTAAGGTAGCAATCTCCTTATGCAAATAAAAGGCTTTAGAGGCATTCACTTTATCAAATCTCTCTCTCAGATCTTTTCAGACTTTGTGAGAATCAGATGCATATATCACAGTGCTCAACAAATCCTTGGAAACAGAGTTCATAATCCAAGCTAATACAATAGCATTACATCTATCCCAAATACCATGGAGATTAGGAGGATACATGTCCTTTCTACAGGTTCCTAATACAAAACCTACCTTGTTTTTTCCAAGTAAAACAATACGCATCGATTTGCTCCATAGAGAGTAGTTCTCTGAGCCTAGAAGTTGAGTAGAGATGAGAACTGACCCTTGAGTATCAGAAGGATGTATATGTAGAGGATGATTGGGGGTAACTTGCTCAATTTGTGCAGATTCAGCTTCATTGGCATTCATTAGTGGAGTTTCCTCTGATGTTGTCATAGTGTTTTGAGAATGAAGTTCTCTTCTTCACACAGAAACTGCAATTGGTCGAGAGTAAGCAACAGATCTGAGAAATTTTCAAACCATAGCTGGTGAATAAACAACAGATCTGAGAAATCTTCAAACCAAAGCTGGTGAATAATTCCTCTTGTTATTGACAGCTTGATTTCGAATCGACCAGTAAATTCTAGCTAGATTCTAGCTCATATATGACGCCATAGATAAAAGCTCTGATACCATGTTAAAAGGAGCTCCATTAACAGAGCTTGAAGGAAGTAAGAAGAAGAAGAAGAGAAGAAGAGAAGAAGAAGAAGAGTGCAGAGAGAAAACAGAGTTATTGTTCCATTGAATGTAAGCTTGAATCTGTACAATCCAATTCTAAAAATATCTAGCTGACAATGTAGGTATATATACACACTTAACCGACCTACTAAGATCTAGTCAGCACTATCACTAACTAACTAACTAATCTTCTAACAAACTCATGATTAGCTAGCTAACTAACTAATTAACTAACTAACTACATAGCTTAGTTAATTAACCTTCTTATAAGACCAACAACTCAACATTATTTACACGAGCCTTGAGAAAAATATTAAATAAAATGTAATTTAACTAAATTATTATTTATTACTCCTCAATTTTTAATACTTTTATTTTTTGCACTATATTAATATCTCTTCTTATTTATAATTAAAGATAAACGTGAAAACAAATAACTAATTATACCTTAATCTTTCAAAATAACAATAATATATTTAGATCATTTATGTTTTATAAGGACGATAAATTAAGTGACCCAGAGGGAGTAACTTTTCTTATCCCTTTATGTAAATATCTTACTTATAACAATGTTGAGGACCTAAAATTAGTAAAGAGAACCAAAACACTAAAGAGTGGGAGCCAAGAGCAGGTGAAGGTGTAAAGTGCCAGCTAGCTGCTCCACAACGCGTTAATATAATGAAAACGGTGCATTGTGTTGAGTAGCAAAAAAGTTTTTAAGTGGTGACTTTAGTACCAAGTACCATTAATGAGGAAAGGGGTAAAAATCTAGAACATCCAAGTAGTATGTAGCACATGTATAAGGTTGTTGACTTAGCGTTATTGTGTATTATTATAAATATAAAGTTGTGGGTCTAATTAGGTTTGGAAATATTGCATGAGAGAATTAAGGAGACATGTCAAAGTTTAAGACGCGCCTTGTGTGGGCACGCATTGTATATGCCAGCGCCAGCTGCGGCTTCTGCCGCCGAAAGGTTCAGTAGTAATCCCTTCCAGTGTCTTGTCTGCCATACTCTCATAGTCCCCCACAAAAGCCCCCTTGAGACCCGTTTCGCCATAGATTTTTCAAGTAATATTTGAATTTATTTTTGATAAATAGTGTTTGTTCATATAATTTGTTATTTGACAAATATATTTGGTAAATAACTCAAATTCCCAAATATTATTTCTAGTATTTGGATCAAATTTCATTATTTGAGAGGTTTTAGAAATTCAAATTCTACACCAAGCTTTTATCTTTTACAAAAACACCCTATATTTATTCAAATTCTACACAAACTTTTATCTTTGAAAGGAACAATAGTCGTGCTTCACTACTTGTTATTTGCTACAACGATGATTCAACTGACTTGTTGTGGAAATCATGTATCTTGTTATGTCAACGTTTCTATTTTGCTATGCAATACAAACTTATGGTTAATTCTGATAGTTTTTAAAATTATGGGTATAAATCATATTTTTTTTAAAAGTGAAATATGTTTCTCAAATACTATGATCAAACACATGATAAAATTTTATTCAAATATTCACTCAAATAATATTTATCAAAAATATTTGAAAATCTAAGCCACACGCTAGCTTAACCAAATTGAGCCAGGAAAATTGATGGGACTTTGCCACCTTGTTAACTTTGTCCCATTCTGGTATCCTTTCCTTTTTGGCAGAAACCGTTACTATCCCAACGTACAAGATAAGAGGTTCGTGAAAAAAAGCAAATGACATGACACATTTTAGACATTTTAATTTGACTTCAATTACAAGTAAATATCTCAATTTTGATAATGCACATCTAAATAATTTAATTTAATTTAAATTGGCTTTATAAATATACCCAGCTTACATAGCATTTCACCTGAATTTAGGGGGCCAACTTAAATTAAATCGAGGTGTTTAGATGTGTATTTTTAAAATTGAGATGTTTACTTGCTAGTTAATACTAAGTAGACATTTGGCCATGAAAATAAAAAACATATTTACTTTATTTAAAAAATTTAAAGTTAGAGTTGTGTTTGACATAGTATTTGAAGTTAACACTTAGAATGTAAATGTATTTTTAAAAAGAAATAATATCTTTATTTGAATATGCAATATTATTTAAATGGGTTATTTTATGAAAATAAAAAAATGTAAAAAAAATGTGAACAAAAAAAAATTATATTAAAAAGTGAAAAAATTGAAACCAAATAAAGTGAAAACACCTCTTGAGGTGGTGTTTTCTAAAATCCCACAATAACTTCAAGTTGTATTTCATATTTTCATCGCCAAACAAAAATACCGAAATAAAGTGAATACCATAATATTTATAGCGAAACAATCCTAAGTTAAAATGTCTGTCTATATATTATGTCAAAGCAAATTAATAATAAAGAAATGAAAATTGAATCTAATCAACCCAAAAATTAACTCGAAATGAGAATTTTTAGAGATTATATAAAGAGTAATTGCATTACTCACATTAATGTGGTGCAATAGGGGCGCACACCTGTATCTTTTAACTGAGCGTGGATAATATAATATAATTTAAAATTTGATATCAACTAAATTAAGATTACAGATACGGGTGAATAAAATCGAACCGCAAATCGAATCAAATCGTAAATCAAATTGAACCGCAAAAAAACTCAACTAGTGGTTTGGTTTGATTTGGTTTGGTGTTAAAAAAAAAGCCCGACTATAATTGGTTTGGTTTGATTTTAACTAAAAAAAGTCAAACTGAATCGAACCAACCGGATATTACATATATATACTATTTTTAAAAATATTTTATACATAAAAATATTTATTGTGAGATAATTTATAAATATTTCTTAAATTTTTCATAGTTTTTATCTTTCAACATATTATTTCAAGTTTAAAGTTAAAATTTTAAATTGTCCAATAATTTTTTATAACTCATAGATATTAGTAACTCAAATAAAGCTCAAATCAATACTAATGCTAACAAAAATTATTCAATTCAACACTAGGAATGACAATCATGTTAGATATTTATTCTTTAATTTTGCATAAATAAATAAACTAATTTTAATTTTTTGTTTAATATTTAGTTATGTAGTTAATACTTATTAGACTAATTTTAGTATGATTTGATACTTTTAAATTATGATTATTTCTATAATGGCTTATTAATATGCAATATTTATTCTATGCGATTTCATTATTTTTTTGATTGAATATTTTATTAATGTCATCACTCATTTATATATTGTGTTATTTTTTTTAAGAAATACCTTAGATAGTTATATCTTGCTAGGACTAAAGAAATATTTAAACCACAAGTTAATTATATATTTATATGAAGACTTTACCGGGGAAGAAAATCTGAAATAACCCAAAAAACTCGAGAAAATCGAAATAACCCAAAAAATTCGAAGTTGAAAAACCCGACTTATATTGGTTTGGTTTGATTTATAAATTTAATAACCCGACACTAATGGTTTGGTTTGATTTTTAAAAAAATTGAATCAACCCGGTCCCTGTACACCCTTAATTACAAATAAGTCTGATTATGATATCACGATAAGAAAAACTTTAGATTTAACTCAATCTATATTGACTCATGAGATGATGTTTGCCGAATACTATATAAAGAGATCAAATACCTATTCCGCAATTGAGGTGGAAAACTCAACACCTCACATGCTTAGAATTGAATATGTGAAGCATGAACAATATAAAATAAGTATCAAACATCAAGATAAAATAAAAATTGAGATGAATTTGACTCTAATATCATGATAATAAATGAAACTGAATCTAACTTAACAAAAAAAAATTAGTTCATGAAATGAAGTTTATCCAAAGTTATATAAGAAGACCAATTACCCATCTAAGAATCGAGATGGAGCTCAAAATAGCTAACCAAACATGTTTATGTGTCTGTTTGGACACTTGCTCGAAAAGGTGTCTCTAATTAAAGTGACTAAAATTGTTTTCGGAGCACAAAAAAAGGTTATAAAAAAGCAACGACCATTCAATCACTATCACACGTTTTTTTTTTTTTTGAGAAATTATTTCAAAAAAATGTTCTCATGAAAAATAATTTTACCGAAAATACTGTTTAAACACTATACACTAACAAATCTTTTCTCACGGATAATATATAGAACCTTTAAATTATCATGCAACTTTTCAAACTTGTGGATTATTTGACAAATCTTTTGTTGTTTTGTATATATTATCAGTGACTTTAATTTTTTTTAGTACCCGTAGCTTAGTTCATTCTTCCCTTTTATGGTTTTGTTATCAAATTTGTCCCATATATGTTAATTTTATAATTTTCTATTTATTTAAAGAAAGTAGTAACTTATTTTATCATTGGATGCACGCATCTAAGCCTCACTTCTTTCAATTTTGGCGTAACAAAGTTATTCGTTTACAAATGCGTAACGTTATCCATTATGCATTAATTTATTATTTATATAAAAATGAACTCTCATTTTAAAAAATAAAATAAAATTGTGAATCTAATCTGATAATACTTTGCACTTAAAAATTTAAACAAAAAATACACTAATCACAAATGAAGATTGCAATTTTAAAAAGGAAAACAGGCTTAAAAAGGAATAGATAATTATGCTTCTTTAATTGAAAATAATTTTGTATGAATTAATTAAATTTATGTATCTAGAAGAACTGCACAAAATAAAATATTAGCATATAAGGAATAAACCGGTCATTTTGGTTATAAAATAATTTTGTTACACTAAATATCGAAGACATGTCCTACTATTTAAAATCTTAGAAGAGGTTTAAAATAGGATAAACTACTCATCTATTACTTTCTTATTTTCTTTGCCTTTGGATTTGGTTTCGGTTCAATTTGTAGAAGAAAAAAAAGAAACATATTGGAACAACTTTGGAGAACTTGCTTTGAATAAATGTGGTATCTGGAAAATATGTTTGGCTCATTTTCCAAACCAAAAAGTTTTTTGTTTTATGAATTTAGGTCAAATCATGTTTTGTCATTAGTTTTTGTTAAGGGTTAATACATCAACAATCTCTTAAATTATTCCAACTAATTTTATTTAGACACTCGAATTAAGACTTGTTGCAATTGAGCATGTGAACAAATTATATTTCTATCCGATTTTTTCAACTCAAATTTTGAGTGTTCTTTTCACGTGTTGTCAAACATTTATTAGATAGTTAAATTAATCACATTAAATATATACATCGACCTCAATTGGAATAGACCCGGGGTTTTATGGCTTATTGCGACAAATGAATAATAACATGAGGTACATAATGAGTACTTGAGAACACATTGAAACATTTTTTTAAAATATAAATTGAAAGTGTTTAATAAAAATATTTTATTATGTGTTGATGTGTTCAATTGGAATAAACCTTAAGGGGTCGTTTGGTAGCTAGTAAGAATTATGCAGAGATTAGTTATGAGAGAATCTATGTATTATTTATGTAGGTATTAGTTATGCAGGGAT
This sequence comes from Jaltomata sinuosa, assembly GCA_003996215.1. Taxonomy (NCBI): domain Eukaryota; kingdom Viridiplantae; phylum Streptophyta; class Magnoliopsida; order Solanales; family Solanaceae; genus Jaltomata; species Jaltomata sinuosa. Next base: position 17,278 of record QJPP01007243.1, read on the forward strand.
TACTTATTCATTTATTAGTTATAAGTGTATTAGTTATTCCACCTTCTATCCTGCATAAAATAATACATAGATTCTCTCATAACTTATACACGTATTAGTTATGCAGGTTTCTAAATTATAAACCAACACTGTATTAACTTTATACATAAATAACTTAACTCCTAACCAGCTACTAAAGATTGATATTATTTATGTAGAATTTAATATCAGCATAGTTCACTCCTAAACCAGCTACCAAACAACCCCTAACTGGAGTAGCCAAACGAAATTTACTTGAAAAGCCTACGGATGTCTTAAGCCTATTATAAAAAGTTGATACCTGCTTAGTTTTTATCTTTACACAATGTTGAGTTGCATTACCTTATTTTGTGAGAAAAATAAGAACCCCTAAATCGATTGGGGGAGGGAAACCAAGAAGATTAATAGGAATATAGATGTAACAAATTAAGTAATACTCCTGTATTCTCTTATATTATCAAATCTCAAACAAATGAACGAATCAACAAATCATATATATGTTACAAACTCTATTCTCGATTATAGTATTATCCTATTTTGTAAATACTGGCTCTCTCTACACCAAAGTGGAACATGAAGATGTAGCAGGATCATATAAAGCAGGAACCAAGTATTTCCTTCCATTTGTACCATGTGCATTGTAGTTTGCACCTGTAGTTTTGTCGAGTAATAAATCCCCTGCGTAGCCAGGGTAAGCACCCTTGGCATAGACACCAGGGCAAGCAGATGCAGCTTCCAATGGCGCATCTGCTTCGCCCTGATAGTAACCATTTCCAAATGGGTTCGTAGCTGTTCCAGCTAATAAGCTAGCCAAGTTGATGACCATACCATCAACACCCACATCGTTGTTTGGTGCACCCAATGGTGGGCTCTGTGGTCCGTAGATTGGCTGGTGGAATGGCCAGGCACAGTAGCCAGGACACAGAGTCTCTGAGTTACCAACCCAAATATAAGCAAATTTGTAAGTCTTGCCCTTAATAATTGCACCCTTGGAAGACCCATGAGTTCCACAGCGATTGACACAGAACCCATCTACAGCAACATCAGAGGCTGTCAGAACAACGTTAATGGTGTCTTTTTGTTCACCCTTTGATGCCAATTGCACGATTTGCTTCTGGGTCAGTGATCTTCCTAGGGAATAATTTTCTATAAGAACTTGCTTGCCCAAAATGAGGGAAAGGGATTTCTTAGAATTAGCAAGATGGTAGTATTTTTCAGTGGTTTTCCACCATTGTGCTACAGAAGGATTGGTTTTAGATGGAGTTGAAGAAGAAAGGGAGTTGATGAAATCAGATACAATAGCTTTTTGGGATGGCTTGAATTTACCATACCAAATCAAATTGACTGAGATTTTGCCAGACAGAAGTGCACCTTTGTGATATTGTAAGAGCTGATTTTGCGGTTCTTGAACTAAAGCAGTAAGCTTTCTCGAAGCTAAACAGAAATTGATGAAAGAAATCAAAAGAAAGAGTTTCAATATGAATTGGGTCGAATTGGAAGTGAGAGGAGACATTTTTTTCCTATTATATGAGTGTTTCTTTGGAAAGAATGTAGTGAGAAGCTAGAGCTTTGATGAGAGTTGTGGGATTTTGTTTTGATGAAATGTAAGAGAAGAGTGGGGGAATATATATACTAATAGAGAGAGAGAGAGGGGTTGTGCTTCTTGTTGTTGCGAATGTGCTGAGAAAGGAGGTTAGTGACTTTAACTAAAAACGCGTTGGCATTTTCATTAACTGGAGCTAAAGCTGCAACACAACGAGAAAAAAAAAAAACTTAACTGCCAATTAATTTATAGCGGTTACTATTATCTCGGTTCAACTATTGACATCACTATTAAAGTTGACTTCTTTGATCATTCATTAATCATGTGGCTGGATAGTCCAAAGTCTCCATAGTTAGCTTTCGACCTTTTGGTCAGAACAAAACATGGATGAAAGCATATAGGTGCAATATTCCGTGGAAGGAATTGTAACTTATTAGTGTTCCTGCACCAGTTTCATGAGAGTAAAATTGGAAGGTGATATCTTAATGAAATATTTTACTATGAGTTTCACATGTTAACAGAATATCGCAAAACAGAGCAATGTACATATATACCAACTTGTTTCAAAAGAAAGCTAATCAACCTCCCCCAACCAAACCTATTACCAGTCACTCGGAAAACTGAAGTACTGGAAAACTATTCTTTGTATAAATATTCTTGCACGACAATAGCATTTGTTCACATTATTCAATCAGATGACTACCCTCATATTTAATAATCAAAATTTTCGGCATATTTTTCTTATAAACAAATATTGAGTCTATGGGTGAGTTGAGACCGCCTTTGAATTTGTCGAAGTTGTTGGGGCTTGAGGTACGGTTACTCCAGCAACACCGATATAAGGGCTCGTTTTGCCATGAAAATCAAAATAATTTTCACTTTTTTGGAATTTTCAAAGTTGGAGTTAGAGTTGGAGTTGTGTTTGGTCATTGTTTTTGCAATAATTATCTAGAATATAAATATATTTTAAAAGAAAATATAAAATATGATTTGAAAATGAAATATAATTTAAATGGGGTCATTTTATGAAAATAAACAATTTAGGATTTTTTTCAAAAAAAAATATTAAAAAATGAAAAAGTAAAAATGAAAATAGTGAAAACAGGTATTGAGCTGTTTTCATTTTTTCAAATAGAACTTGAAGTTGTTTTTGGAATTTTTATGGCCAAACAATAATTTTTGAATAAAGTGAAATAATTTTCTAGAAAAAAGTGAAAAAATTCTTATGATCAAACGCCCACTAAATTCCATAAAGACACACAATAAATTTTGTGGCCTCAGATATTTTTATTTAAGTTTCTGTTTTCCAATCTATTTCGATTTTCTAGTTTACTGATTTGAACATAAGATACCAACAAATCTCATTTCCTATCCATTAGAATTTGATATGTGAAAGTGTTTAAACAAGAAAATGATTTGATCCTTTTTTTCTTATTTGAATTGGTCCGGAAGAATTAAAATACTATGATCACCGAAAATAAATCAATTTAGTTTTAGGGTCCAAAATAAAGTCAGTCCTCTTCTAAATATTTTCTCACGTAATTGATGAATATAGATGTTTGTGGGGGACAAGGCAAGAGGGGAAAGTCCTTTCGGCGCAGAACCATCAATGAATAAGCTAAAAAAATAACATGCCGCGTCTTAGCCATTACACTAATAGAAAACAGTGAATTAGCGACGAACAAAATTTCGTAACTAAACAATAAAAATCTCATGCTAATCTCATTTAGCTATGGATTATAAAAAATTTCAATCAACTAAGATCTTTTTAGTGACGAATTAGCTAGGGATTATCAATAAATTTCGTAGCTAATTCCATGTTAACGTTATGGTCATGTCTTCTTAATTCTCTCATGCTATTTGCAAACTTTAGACTCACCAAACTGCAGCCGTAAACAATAATTATCCATATATACCAATTGCCACCTTCTTTTTTTCCATGTTCTACATTGTTCCGTCCTCAAACATGCCCTGTCATTGTCAAGTTAATACGTGGTACGTTAACTCTGCGCCTCTATCCTTGTTTATTAACGCGTTATGGAGTAGCTGCCATTTTACACAGCTTCACTCCCAATTCATTAGGCATTTGGAAGAGAAAAAAATAAAACAGTATTTGATGAATTACAGTTGAACAAAACATATATATTGAAGTTCTAAATGTTTTAGGGAAGACAGGAAATATTGCATCTTCAAAATCATATCTAATACTCCCTTTATCACAATTTAAGTGACACTTTCATTTATCAAAAAGTCCAATTTCTTAATTTTGAACTTGAATTTGGACATGGATCAGTCTTTATGTTTTTTTATTTACAATTTTCATATGTGGTCAAAGAAGGTTTGGTTAGACTCTCGAAATTCGAACATTGTCTCGTGGATTGGGACGGAGGAAGTATTTAATTTGAAGCTCATTTCAGTATTTTTCATATGCTGTCTTGGTTCTTTTTGTATACCGACTACATATCTAATTTCTAAAAGTAAATTATATCCTATAAACACCCGGCTAATTCAGTTTATGGTAAAATTTATTTTAACTAGTATACTGAATAGTTTAAAGAAATATTGTGTTGGTTGGATCTTAAATTAGTATTAGCATTTAGTACAACACAACATTCCTTCCAGCTTGTTCATCATTGTGCATTATTATTAGAGTATCTAATAACCACCAATTCCTATAATGGTTGTCAAGGTACTGGTCAGGACATCCAAGCCCTACCAAAGAAGAAAACAATAGAAGCTGGACACAGAGAATTAGGACATGGCTGATTTCTACTCATATCAAAAATCTTGTCTTATGCAATTTGTGTTGTTGATCCAATATTTATTAGATAAACTTGGAAGCATGCCAGCTATCTATTTTGTTCTTTGTCTGCCTTGTCGAAACGGTAAAGAGAGCCCACTAAATTATTGGCCCCATGATCCTTCCATATCTAACATATAAAATGTTAAGCTAATAATTTGCTTAGGCGCAACTAACTCTTTGCATAATTGATCACTAATTAACTGATCAAATTCCCATGGCGGTCGCCAAATTATATTGTAGATGCAAAATTTGCTCTATGATCGATTATAGAACGAGGCCTATACACGGGATTGTAAATGCGAATAATATTAAGATGGCGGATAATGCAAAGTGATGAAAACGAGAGCGTATTGTTGTTAATGTCTCCTCCAACACCACGTGGAATAAAATAGTCTTCAAGGAAAGCAAGCCTTAGCTATGAATGACTTAGAAATGTATGAACAGTGGAAGTACAAGATATGCTCATCAAAGGGGAGCTAACAAATGGGAGATATATACTATATCAATTCTTTGATAAGATTAAATGTTGAGTGTCTTTGAGTGACGTTGAATGCCCCCGAAACTTGTACCTTTTCTGTTATTTATAGTGGTCTGGGTGCTTGGAGTTCATAACTGACTTGTAGGTTTTCAGTTATTATGTTGAATTGTTTCAACTGTTAGGATCGATATTTCTTCCTCGATCTTCACATAGACTGTTGTGGAAGTTGATCAACGTGTACCCCATCCCTTTAGACTCGATCAAGGGGAGTTGGAATGGATCGTCGAGAGTCTGGCAAGGTGGAAGCGTGACCCGTGTGAAGTTGGAATTCGCAGGGGCTTGCCTGTATTTCGCCTGGCTCTAATTGCAAGCCTTGATTCATCAGTCAGGTGTAAGTTAAGTCGTAATCAAGGTCGTAGATTGAGTAAGCGTCCACCGTGGATTGTTTGTCTTAGGTGCTAGGTCGCTCTTTGGATTAGGTTGGGGGAAATGTCTTCGGATTTCTTAGGGCATGTGAACTTGTGTTATGTGTTATAAAGTTCTTCATTAACATTTTTCAGTTCAATGTGGGATTTGCCTAAGATGTGATCAAATGTACCACTTGTTGATAAGCTTGCCAACCTAGAAATCTACCGGTCATTCTCTCTGATCAAAATGTACCCCTTGTTATACTAAATAGTACTCATAAAAAAGCTAAAACCTTATGAGAGATTTGTAAGACTATCCTTGATAATAAAGAACTATTAAGGCTACTATTAATTTTCTTTTGATTTTAGGCCAAATCATTCTTATATTTCCTTCTTAACTTTTATCTTTACACAATGTTGAACTGCATTACCTAAGTCCTAACCTCGTTTGAAAAGATTAGAATTCAAAAATCAATTAGAGGGGGAAGATAAGATTAGTAAAAGTTAATATAAGACTGGAAGTGGTTAACAAAGGAGCTCCTATAAGTGTTCTGGTCGGGGGAGCGACTCTGGGACGAATTTTTAACGTGCTCGGAGAGCCTGTAGATACTCGTACAACGTCTCCTTGTAAATAAATAACTTTCTCGTCAAATGAACGAATCAACAAATTATATGTTACTACTCTATGCTCGATTATAGTAATATCCTATTTTGTAAATACTGAATCTTTCTCTAAACCAATGTGGAACATGAAGATGTTGAAGGATCATATAAAGCAGGAAGTAAGTATTTCCGTCCGTTGTCACCGTGTGCATTGTAGCTTCCACCTGTAGTCTCATCCACCAACAGATCACCAGCATAGCCTGGGTAAGCACCCTTAGCAAAGACACCAGGGCAAGCAGATGCAGCCTCCAATGGCGCATCTGCTTCGCCCTGATAGTAACCATTTCCAAATGGGTTCGTAGCGGTTCCAGCTAATAAGCTAGCTAAGTTGATGACCATACCGTCAACACCCAAATCGTTGTTTGGTGCACCCAATGGTGGGCTTTGTGGTCCGTAGATGGGCTGCTGGAATGGCCAGGCGCAGTAGCCAGGACATTGAGTCTCTGAGTTACCAACCCAAATATAAGCAAATTTGTAAGTCTTGCCATTAATAACAGCACCCTTAGAAGACCCATGAGTTCCACATCGATTGACGCAGAACCCATCAACAGCAACATCAAAGGCAGTCAAAACAACGTTAATGGCGTTTTTCTGTTCACCCTTTGATGCCAATTGAACGATTTGCTTCTGGGTCAGTGATTTTCCTAGGGAATAATTCCTGATGAGGACTTGTTTGCCCAAAGAGAGGGAAAAGGAGTTCTTAGAATTAGCGAGATGGTAGTATTTTTCTGTGATTTTCCACCATTCGGCAACAGAAGGATGGGTATTAGATGGAGTTGAAGAAGAAAGGGAAGTGATGAAATCGGATAGAATGGCTCTTTGGGATGGCTTGAATTTTCCATACCAAATCAGATTGACAGATATATTGCCATAAAGAAGTGGACCGTTGTGGTACTGCAAGAGCTGCATTTGTGGCTCTGGGACTAAAGCAGTGAGCATTCTTGAAGCAAAGCACACATTGATGAAAGAAATCACAAGAAAGAGTTTCAAAATTAAATGGGCCGAATTGGAACTGAGAGGAGACATTGTTTCCCTCTATGTAGTAGTATTTCTTTGTGAAGAATGTAAAGAGAGTTTCAGGTATTGAAGGAAATTTGTGTGTCTAAGTAAGTAGTTTGGATGGGATGTTGGAGAAGAGAGGCGGAACATATATAGTGCAGTTGAAATAGGCGTTTTGCTTGTTGCCAAGGTGCAGAGAGGGAAAAAGGTTGAGTTTTAAATAAAACGCGTTGGCATTAACTTGTACTAGCTGCGTAACATAAGGAAGAGTAACAACTATACTGCCAATTAACTAATAGCGGTTACTACTTCCGCTGCTCAACTATTGCAATTGACTTCATCAGTGTTAATGCACCAGTTTCGTCAGAGTAAAGGTATTAAATATTGGTAACGTGATATATTAATTGGCTGATTTGCGTCAAACAGAGCCATGTACATATACTAACTTGTTTAACTAACCTCCCCTAACATAATAACCAACCACTCTAGAGAATTAACAACTACTTCGTCCATTTCAATTTATGTAGTAATAAATTTTCTTTTTTAACAGTTCATTTACAAAAATTAAATGGTTGGATCAGATCATGGGTAGTTTATTTGAGGAAGAACTTTTTAAAGTTTTAGATAATTTGTGAATTATAATAGGAACTTCCCACCAATTTTCACTGGAAAATGGCTCTTTTTTTAAAATGAAAATTGAGTGATTTTAAGGGTAGAAAAATTAGTTTGATGATGGTGAATTCAATCTTCATGGATAAGCAAGTCATTGTCATGTTCTATATTGCACTTTCCTCAAATCTGCCCTGTCAAGTTAAAACATACTAGGTACGTACTAATATCACCATTATATTCAGGCACTCACCACTTAAATTCTGCGCCTCTACTCAAGCGTCGTGTTCATTTACTAACGCGTTTATGGAGTATCTGGCACTTAACAGTTTTGCTTCATTCACAATTCTTTGGTTAGGCATTTGGACAATATGTCAGTTAAACTTGGGAAAAGGTAAAATATTTAATTACAGTCGGGCAAAAGATACGTACAAGTTTTAAAAATTTGTGAGGGAAGACCAAAAATGCATCTTCAAATCATATTTTATATTTCATTTGAAGCTCATTTCAGTTTATTTTTTCATGTGGTGTCGTATTTCTTTTGTTTACCTATTATACTTGTAATTTGTAAAAGTAAATTATATCCTTGTAAATAATTTGATTGCATAGTCTAATTCTAAATATCGGCAACCCCTTCAATTATTCTTGGTAGAATTTACTACAACACAAAATTCCATCCAGCTATTTCATCATTGTGCATTACCCAATAACCATCAATTTCCATCCAGCTATCCATATTGTTCTTCTGCCTAGTCGAAAAAAAGGGAAAGAGAGCCCACTAAATTATTGGCTTCTCCATGTTTAAGCTTTATCCACATTCTTCCAAATCTTACGTATGAATTATTGACTTAGGCCCAACTAATTCTTTGCCTAATTGATCTGAATTCCCAAAATATTGCTAAATACAGTAATTTTTATCATTACAGAATCTTGAGTTTCATTACCTGACTTTGTTTGAAAATTAAGAATTCCTAAATCAATTGAGGGAGGGAACCAAGATTAGTAGGAGGTAATATAGACATAGCAAAATAATTTTCTTGTATATTATCATATCCAAAACAAATGAATGAATCAATAAATTGTATCTTACAACTCTATTCTCAACTATAAATATCATATCCTATTTTTTAAATACTGGTTGTCTCTCTAGACTAGAGTGGAGCATGAAGATGTAGCAGGATCATATAGAGCAGGAACCAAATATTTCCTTCCGTTTGTACCATGTGCATTGTAGCTTGCACCTGTAGTTTTGTCCACCAATAAATCTCCAGCATAGCCTGGGTAAGCACCCTTGGCATAGACTCCAGGGCAAGCAGAGGCAGCTTCCAATGGCGCATCTGCTTCGCCCTGATAGTAACCATTTCCAAATGGGTTAGTCGCGGTTCCAGCCAATAAGCTAGCCAAGTTGATCACCATACCATCAACACCCACATCGTTGTTTGGTGCACCCAATGGTGGGCTCTGTGGTCCGTAGATGGGCTGGTGGAATGGCCAGGCGCAGTAGCCAGGACACAGAGTTTCTGAGTTACCAACCCAAATATAAGCAAATTTGTAAGTCTTGCCCTTAATAATTGCACCCTTGGAAGACCCGTGAGTTCCACAGCGATTGACACAGAACCCATCTACAGCAACATCGGAGGCTGTCAGAACAACGTTAATGGCGTCTTTCTGTTCACCCTTTGATGCCAATTGCACGATTTGTTTCTGGGTCAGTGATTTTCCTAGGGAATAATTTTCGAGGAGCACTTGCCTGCCCAAAGAGAGGGAAAGGGTGTTCTTAGAATTGGCTAGATGGTAGTATTTTTCAGTGGTTTTCCACCATTGGGCTACTGAAGGATTGGTTTTGGATGGAGTTGAAGAAGAAAGGGAAGTGATGAAATCGGATACAATTGCTCTTTGGGATGGCTTGAATTTACCATACCAAATCAAATTGACTGAGATTTTGCCAGAAAGAAGTGCACCCTTATGGTACTGTAAGAGCTGCATTTGTGGATCTTGGACTAAAGTAGTGAGCTTTCTTGAAGCAAAACACACATTAAAGAAAGAAATCATTACAAAAAGCGATAATAAGAAGTGAGTCGATTTCCAGCTGAGTGAAGAAGACATTTTTTCCCTTCTTAACTGATAAAATTTCTTGGGAAGAGAGTAATGAAAAGTTGAAAGCTTGATGGAAGTTTAGAGTGGTTTACTGGTTTGGATGGAATTTAGGAGAAAGGAATGGGAATATATATAGCACAATTGAGAGAGGGTGCTGAGAAATTATGGGCTGGAAAAGTAAAACGCGTTGCCATCTTTCATTAACTGGAGCTAGCTGTGCAACTTAAGTAAACTTTACTGCCAATTACTCCAAGTTATAGCAGTTAATACTTCCGCGGCTAAACAGTTGACAATTGACATGACTGTTAGGGGTTGTTCGGTCTGCGTAGGGGTGGCATAAATATCAAAAAGCTGAAAAATCAAATCGAACCTAATTAATTGGGTTTTTTGGTTTCGGTTCTTCGATTTTTTGATTCGATATACGGTTTTTTTTTTTGAAATTTTGGTTCTTTGGTTTGTTGTCCGGTGTAATGGTGCACCGAAGAACCAAAATTTTATTAAATAGGTTTTAAGATAATATATTTAATTTATATTTTGAAATTTGACCCATTTCAGATTTAGTTATAAGTCATTTAATCCAAATCCATTTGAGATTTTCCCAAGTCCCTAAGATGCCAAAGCTGACAAGACCTAAGATATTTAATTAAGTAGTTTTGTTACTGTTTTCCTTCTTGTTGTGTTTGGATTTTGAGTATTCAGCTGCAATCTTCTTTATACTAAGTTTTGTTGGAATTTTATTTAGAAGTTACAAATTTGTCATTTATAACTTATTCAGGGATAGCTAATCCCAAGATAATTAATTACGAAATAATTTGTTCTAACCAAACGAGGGGTTACAGGTTATAAGTTATAATTGACTTCATTCATTAATGTTCCTGCATCAGTCTCATGAGAGTAGAATATAAATAAGGTGATATTGTAAATTTGTAATTGACTGAATTCAGCAAAACTGAGCAATGTACATATACTAACTTGTTTCAAAGGAAAGCTAAATTCCCCTCCCCCAACAAAACCTATTACTACCAAGTACCAACTACTAGGAAAATTGATATTATAAAAAAAAAATGGGGTAATTAATAAATAGTTACTCAAATTTATTTTATTACATTAAAATCACTAAGTTTTTTGTATAAAAAAATCACTAAACTTATCTAAGTATCAAGAAAGTCTCTAAACTATTTTTTATTATTACATAAAAAAAAAAGTCACTAGACTGTAGTAAGCTATTTTACCGTCTAATGATGAATTATTTAGAATATAATTATCATCGATTCATTTTAAAAAGACGGAAAAAGATTGTCGACAAGATATATAAGTAATGTACTTGATTTGTGATTTATTAATCAAATTAAATATATATTTTTTTCAAATAAGATGTTAAGTTAATTTAGTCGTTTTCTTACCTTTTTAAATGAGGATATCATTTATACAAAAAAATCATGTATATACCATTGGAGGCAAACAACTAGGATAGATCTATGAAATTATCTCAAACAATTATTCATTGAAAAATTGATTAATTTATTTTTAGGGGTCCAAAGTATGACGAAAAAGAAAGTCCCCTTCTTCTATATATTTTTCTCACGCAATTGATGGAAGGATGCTTGTTGGGAACATGGCGGGAGTGGAAGGTCCTTTCGGCGAGGTTGAGAACCATCAAATGATGGTTGTTTCCCGTGGCAGAGCTAAGATTTTCGTTAAGAAAGTTCAAAATATGAAAAAGTAAATACACGAAGAAGTCAAGAGAATTCGATCTATTTTATATACATAAAAGATTATTTTGACTTTGAATTACAAATGTAATTTTCTCGCCGAAGATAATTCGGATGAACCCCTTGCTCCCACTTGGCTCCGCCCCTGATTGTTCATGGATGAGCTAACAATAACACGCCGCGTCTCAGCCATTAGCGTTATGGTCATGCCTTCTTAATTATCTCGTGCTAGTTGCGAGCGTTAGATCCACCAAATTGTAAACGTATACAATAATTATAAACTTATATACCAATTGACACCTATTTTCGTGTTCTAGATTGCACCCTCCTCATACCTGCACTGTCAAGTCACCACTTAAATTCTAGTTTAACGCGTTTTAGTCCATTTTAATTTAATTGATTTCAATCCAAATAAGTTTTGGGCGGGTCAATAGCTGCCCCCACTCAAATTCATTCCAATCCATTCATTTGCCATCTATTGTTACAGTCATGCCCTCTTAATTATCTCAATCAATTCCCTAAATGGTCACTAAACTTGTTCAAACATTCCACTAAAGTAACTTTAGTTTTTTTAGCAAAATATGGTCATTGAACTTTGTATGTCTTTCCAAAATAATGAAAAACTAAGAAATAGTTAAGATCGTGTTTGAAAAGCCACAAGAGAATTGAAATTAGGTGTAATTGAATGTAATTACATAGTTTGACATAACATGCAATACGAAATAATAAGTCAATACTACTAAAGTAAATAAATTAGAACATAAAATATAGCATAAATTCAAAATTAAAAAAAAAACATAATACTCTTATATCAACATAACATAAAAAAAATAAGTTTCACCATAACCTAAGTAAATACAATTCAAAAGGAAAACATAAATGTATAACCTTATTCAATAATGAAATTCTACTTTAATTTAAACACTAGAATAATAATGCAGTTATGCGCTAAACAAAGAAAATGGAAGATACGAGCAATTATATTGAATCCTAAGAAGTAAAAAATGGTAAATGAGAAGAAAAGAAATAAAAAAATAAATTAAATTTTGAAAAAAGTAAAAATATAAATAAATTAAAATAACAGAAATAAAAAAAAATAAAAAGTAACCTTGTAATTTACACTCAATTCTCAACCCCTCCTTGAGAATTAGACAATGTAATTACACCCAATTTTCCTCTAAGTTGTAATTACATGGTCAAACAAATATGTCATACTGTGTTATTACATCTATTTATATTCAATTTCAATTCTCTTATGGCTTTCCAAACATGGCCTTAACTATTTCTTAGTTTTTCATTATTTTGGAAAGATGTACATAGTTCAAAGAACATATTTTCCTAAAAAAACTAAAGTTACTTTAGTGGGATATTTGCACAAGTTCAATGACCATTTAGGGAACTGACTCCCTCTTATCTCTCTCACGCTATTTGCAAATGTTGGAACCTGTTTGGGTAGACTTATTTTAAGTTGGAAATCTCAGCTTTTCACCTTTAGCTTCTTTTTTTTTTGCTGTTGTTGTTGTTTTGGCTTAAAATTTTAAGTGTTCAAAACCACTTTTTTTATTTTATCCAAACATTAAAAAAAAAAAGAACTTAAAAGTTATTATGACTTAAAAAACACTTAAAATAAGTCAATTCAAATGGCTTTTTAGACCCTGCAACCGTAAACAATAATTATAACCTTATGTACCAATTGCCACCTCTATTCGTGTTCTAGATTGCACCCTCCTCATACTTGCCCTGTCAATTTACTACTTGGTACCTAAGTCACTAAAATTCTACGCTTAACGCGTTATGGAGTAGCTGAAACTTTACAGCTCCACTCCCAAGTCTTTACGCAGTTGGACGATATTTCAATTGAAGTTGACAAAACAAGTATTTGAAGTTTTAATTGCACAATAAAAAGGTTGACTTTAAGATCTGTGAGGGAAGACCGGTATTTCACTTGAAATGTGCCTTCAAAATTCAAATCATATTTCAATATTTAATACTTACCGGCCAAATTATATATACTATAGTATTTACAAATAATGATGTTCAATTGCAATGCTGAAAATACGTTTTTCCTCGTGAGAGAAACAGATGGATGAAGCAAAACTTCTAGAGATATATTGACGAGAATCTAGTGTGTAGGGTGTTAAATGGACGGGTTGGGTTGAATTTGGGCATGTCAAAAATTTAGTAACCGTCCAAAAGTTACTTAAGCTGAAACAGGCTTAAAACTCTATCATAACCTAACTCGTCCAATTCTTACTAAATTTCAAATTTTTGTTTGTTTTTTATAATTTGTTTGAGTACGTAAAAAATCTTTTTTCCTTATATTATGACTACATATAATATATAAAAATGTGTTTTTTCAAATATTTAGACAGTTTCTTATGGATCAATTTGAAATGCATATCAATTCAATTTTAAAATAAACCAGGTTAGTAAAATAAGTGTCTCGTTAGCCTATCCAAACCTAAACAGATTGGACAGATCATGCTTTTATAGGCTGATTTTGCCACTCCAACTACCATTCATCTAATAGCTTTTCATATCTTCTTTACTTTCATGTTTAATTTACCTAAAAATAAGTCGTGCTTGGTATTCTTTGGTATGGAATTGTAATACTTTTTTAAATACCCATTAAATTATTATGTTCAATAAACACCCAACACAAAAATGCAAGAAAAAAATCATTGTAAATACTGGCAAATAATTTGATTGCATAATACAATTCCAAATTGGACGACTCTTCAATTATTGGCATTTATTCGTATACAACATTCCTTCCTCTCTCTTTTTTTCATAATAATTGTGCATTATCTAATATGCCCATCAATTTCATAATAGTTGTCAATTGTCATGACATCCAAGCCCTACAAAAAAAGAAAATGATAGAATTAAGTTGGACAAAAAACCAGAAGGGCCAAAGGGACATATATACATTCTTGATTTCTAAATCATTGATCCATTCAGAGAACTTTGGAAGAATGCCAGAGATGAATATTGTTCTTTTGCCTGGTCAAAACTGGAAAGATAGCCCACTAAATTATTGGCTTCCCTCCCCATGGTTATTTTCGTAATTCTCCCACGGGTTATGTCACCCTAATAATTTGCTTAGGCGCAACTAATCTTTTTCCTAATTAATTGATCTGAATTAACAATGTTAAGTATACTTTTTTTTAATGTTAAGTATACATGATCTTACTTGGCGCCGAATTTCGGTGCATAATTAGATTACTTATCATTGTTTTACCGGCCTCTTGGTAGAGTAAACGTAACAAATGTTAGGCATGTGTTTATATCTTGTGTTCAAGACAATGCATTAGAAAATTAAAATAAATTGGAATATAGAAAAGTATATGTTTTAATTAAAATATTTAAGTTCACGAAATTCACTGTGTGTCCTTAAAGAATTTAACCTTCTCATTGTATCCGAAGTTTTAGATTACTTTCTTTCAGGATAAAACGGATAGATATGTCACTGAAGTAGCGGTACCTTAAATGTCAATGACTTCACCAAACGCAAAAACAGTAACAAATCACACAAAAACTCGATATATGGGATCTAATCATACATTTATAAGCATCAACTTTTGACCAAATGAGCCTCCCAGTACAGGCTTCATTAGATCTTACAACAAAGCCTATAGGCTATTGTCTTCCCAAAACAGTACATGAAGTGATGCATAATATATTGATATGATTTAGTCAAGTGATTTACACATAAAAAAATAATATAAAATTTAAATTATTGGAGAGAATTTTTTCTGTAAATAAAGCTCTCTAAAAAGTTATATTGTGGATGTTATTGTATTTTTTTTAAAGAAAAAAAAGTCTCTTATTTATAGAATTACAAGAATTCTCTTCCAAGCAAAATGATAGATATTGTAGAGTTCTTTTTTACCAAGAAATTTTTTTCCGTCAAGAAAATCTTTTTGAATTAGAACACAATTGTGTAGAATTCAAATAAGGTAGGAAATTCAAGACAAATTCTAGAAAAATCTCTCTTTGGCCTGAATTTTCTGGTAAAATAATCTTTATCTTCTTCACATTATCTTCATCACTGTTGCTTGTCATGGTTAAAAATAAGATTTAAAATATTGTGGTTAAAATGATTTAAAAATATTTTTGTTTTTATTTTTAAATATTATGCAGTAGGTATGTTGAAAGTATGGTTGAAACTTGAAACTCCTTCTTCACATTTAGTATCTGGATAAAAATCCTCATTATCATCAAATTGGTTGCAACTTGATTTGAAACCGCCTTAAATCTGTCTTCAACCTCATTCAATCATCGGCTCATTGACCACTTGTTGGGATCGTTGAACCCATTGGATCGTCCGGCTCTAATATAACTTGTTGGGTTCGAAATCATCAGGGTAATAGTTGCAAATCTTAAAGGCGATAAATAAGACAAAAAAAACTATACTAAAAAGGCATAATATATTGATATGATTTGGTCAAGTGACCTACATATAAGAAAATAATATAAAACCTAAATTATTGGAGAGAAATCTCCCCGTAAATAAAGCTCTCTAAAAGACTATATTGTGGATGCTATTGTGTTTTTTTAAAGAAGAAAAAGTCTTCTATTTATAGAATTACAAGACTTCTTTTTCAAGCAAACGGATAAATATTGTAGAGTTTTTTTTTACCAAGAAAACCTTTTCCGTCAATTTTTTTTTTTTGAATTAAAACATAATTGTGTAGAATCTAAAAAAGATAGGAAATTCAGGACAAATCCTAACAGATCCAACAAGGAATCCAACAAATAATAAGCAGCCTTCATGTCTAACCAACTATATCTATTTAGCCCATTTTCTAAATTACAATAATCAAATTAATATTAGTCTACATTTAATGTCTGTTTGATCATGGATAAATTTTACTTTTCTCTAAATTTTATTTCAAAAAACTATTTAAACATATAAAATTATTACAATTTTCCGAAATTAATGACGGACCCGTTTGACCATGAATATCATTCACTTTATTTCAGAATATTTATTTACTTTATTTCGAAATTCTTGTTTGGCTTGTATTTGGGATTTTGGAAAACACCTCAAGAGGTGTTTTCAATTTATTTGGTTTCACTTTTTAATTAATTTATTTTTAAAAAAAAATCTAAATTTTTATATTCATAAAATAACCCCATTTAAATTATATTACATGATCAATCTCTTTTTTCTTTTTTTTTAAAAAAATACATTTGAATTTTAAATATTAATTCCAAATATTATGGCTAAACACAACTTCAACTTCAAAAATTCTAAATAAAGTAAATATATTTTTGATTTTCATGGCCAAACGCGTAGGACATTTTCGGGAATTCGCAAAAAGAAAACCTGATATATGAGCGCGCGATATGCCGTGGTTTGACAGTTAGCACTCTTCTCTTTCGATCCTTTGCTGAAATGTTGACCGACCAAACACCCACTTCATTTTTGTTCTTTTCCTCTGACAGTTGGCTGTCTCTTGATTAAAACCCATGGCTCCTCTTCAATCTTAGCTGTAAGTTTGCTGTAATCTATGTGTATATTCACTCCTAATCTACTCTCTCTTCCCATTATTAAAATACTAATATGAGCTCTTTATAGCTATATATATAACTACTTCTCTAACTCCCTCTCGTCATTCACTCTAGCTCACACCAATTCCTCAACTTCATTATTCCTAATACAAAATGGCTTCTTTCATTAATACTAATTTTTCTATTCTTCTTCAACTTTCAATTGTTCTTTCTTTGATTCGTTTCTCCTTAGCAACGAGGCAACTCGAAGAACAAACTGAGCTGTACAAGTTCCACTACCATAATGGTCCACTTCTTACTGGTAAAATCTCAATTAACCTCATTTGGTATGGCAAATTCAAGCCCACTCAACGTGCAATTATCTCAGATTTCATCACATCCCTATCTTCTTCTTCCACTTCAAGAAAAATCTCTATTAACCAACCATCTGTCGCCACGTGGTGGAAATCTACTGAAAAGTATTTCAGTTTACTAAAATCCAAGAAAGCTTCTCCTTTAGTCCTCTCACTTGGTAAACAAATCTTGGATGAGAGCTATTCATTGGGAAAATCACTCAAAGATAAACAAATCAAACAATTAGCAGCTAAGGGTGATCAGAAAAATGCAATTAACATTGTGTTAACGGCGTCTGATGTAGTCGTTAACGGGTTTTGTTCTAGTCGATGTGGGACACACGGATCTTCTTTGAGTTCCAAAAATGCCCCTCCAAAGGGAAAGATTTACAAATTCGCCTACATTTGGGTTGGTAATTCGGAGATTCAGTGTCCGGGTCAATGTGCGTGGCCATTTCACCAACCTATTTACGGGCCACAGGGTCCCGCCTTGGTCGCGCCCAACAACGATGTGGGCTCGGACGGTATGGTGATGAACTTGGCTAGCTTATTGGCTGGGACCGTGACGAACCCTTTTGGAAATGGTTACTATCAAGGACCAGCTGACGCGCCACTAGAGGCTGCGTCAGCTTGTCCTGGGGTTTATGGGAGTGGGGCCTACCCTGGATACGCGGGTAACTTGTTGGTGGACCCTACTACTGGTGCTAGCTACAATGCCCATGGTACTAATGGAAGGAAATTTTTGCTACCTGCGTTATTCGACCCTTCCAAGTCTTCATGTTCTACTTTGGTTTGAGAAAAAGATAATGTTCTTAATTAGCGCGTTAATTATAAGAGAGTTGTAATTAGGAAAATCTACATATTAGAATATTCTTTGATTCTATATAATTCATTCTTTTATATCGATTGATAAATAAGATTATTCCTGAATTTTTGTTACATGTTTTCTACTATTTCATAGCACATTGGTGTTGATTGAAACTTGAATCATTTTACTTGACTAGATGAAGAGCTTATTGTCCTTGTCAAAAGAAGTTTCTTTTTAAAAAAGACTATAGTTGAATGGATGGGACTGTTTTTATCCAATTTATTTTCTGATAACAAGAGCTAAATATTGTTGTTTTGGTTGCCTAAAATTTTTAAGTTAGACTTTTAGTTTGAGTTCTGAGAATGAAATAAATTCGAGAGCGCTTTGGTCTTTAATGGGTTTTACGTAGCTAGCACAGAATGAGTCGAGGCACAAAACAGATATCGAACATCGATTGAGAAATCAATTTTTGTGTTATGACTTGACTTGAAGACTTAGAGATACATTTGCGATCATAGTGGAGGTAATTTGTCACCAAAATTTCTTATTTATTGGTACTAGTAGAAAATGTTTTTTGTAAATCATTTTTTATGCAGTTTAATTACTTCATATTTATTCTCGTTTTATTCCTCATGTCATCGCTTAAGATAAATTTCTGAAGTATATTGCAATAGAACATGACCAAATGATAACAAAATGGTTTGTAATGGCTTCCAGTGGATCCAATTGAGATATTGTGATAAATCATAATCAACACCTGACACATGAAATTAACTTTTATTATGCTTATAAGTTGTGAATCAAAATCCTAGTAGAGACAGAGAAAAAAAGTTAAAAGATGTTATCTTTATATATTTAGAAATAATTTAAATTTAAAATTGTCATTTTACCAAAATAATTTATAGCTAAATAAATGTCTAAAACTTATTTTAAATCACAATTTTTTAGTTTAAAATAAAATAAAATTGTGACAAATAGTGTCACAAAAATTGAGACAGCAGTTTAGTTATGAGAAGGAAAATACATACTTCTAACATTAAGCACTTGGTCCTAGACATAAAGTGCATCAAATGGTGGAACATCCCGCCGTGGTAGCTAGTTGGGCTTGTCTCATTCAACTTGGGCCTCAAAAATGTTGATGGCTCTGGACTGGCCCAAGCGAATATTGGCCCATACACTGTAGCCTATACACTAAAAAAAAGTAACTTATCTAAAATACACATCTTTAGGAGTTAATTACTCTTTTTCCCATTACTTTTCCTTTGGATACATCACCATCCCGCTGGATACATTCTAATCTCATCGGATACATCGGCATCTTTGATTTTATCTCGGATACATCGGGTATTTGCATGTATCTGAGGGGTTACAACATGTATCTGCATGTATTTGAGGGTTACAACATGTATCCGAAGGTTGGGATGTATCCGATGGGTGGGATGTATCCAAAGAATTTTCTTGGTTAACATTTAGTATATTAAGTAATTAAAATAAGGGATAATTTCAAATATGTACATAAAGTAATTAGTTTACAATAAATATAGCCAAGTTTTCTGTACAAAAAAAATAGCCTAAAAATGAACTAATCACAAAAAAAAATTACAAAACAAATAGCTGCATGTATATGCAATGTATATGTAATTTATCGATAATGTATAAAAGTTATGTAATGTATCAATATTATATAATTAGTGTATAAATGTGTATCGATATTATATAAATGGTGTAGAAACGTATATCAATATTGTATAAATGGTGTATAAATATTTATCGATATTGTATAAAGGATATTACATGTGTATCGAAATAATTACGTAATGTATCAATATTGTATAAACGTGGATATACTTATCTCAAAAACAAACACAGTAGACAATAACTGTCAACAAATTTGATCCATTTCAACCTAGATTTGGCTCTCCTCCAGTAGCCATCCTCTCCGGTTCCTCCAGTTGGATATTAAATTTATTATACGTGTCCTTTGAGGTAATAAATGGTCTAGATTGATTTGCTAAATCAACCATTTTAACCATGGTCAATAATTAACCCCTTCATCCTTTTCTCTCCATGAGACTTCAACCTCTTTCCTTTTCCCTTTCAGATTTCTCAAAAATTGCACTTTGAAATTCCAACACCAAATCAAAACTCAAATCAATAGTAGCAGGTTCCTTCGATGATATATCAAGATGAAAATTTTGAAGTGCTTGGAGAAATTTTATGTTGAAATTGCTTCTATGGAGGGCTAATAGTTATGGAAGAGTGGAGGTCGACGGTCTTTCATATCGTTAATTGCAATTCTATGAGAATTATTTATCCTTTATAGAGCTAAAAATATTAGTTTTTACTCTCATAGTAGATGCACAATTTGAAGCTTATTGGGATTTTCGTTGGTATATTTACTGAGTTTGATATATTTTCTTAAGTTTTGATATTTGAAGAGGTTGATAAAGTTGAAAGAAAAAAGAATGATAGGGTGATACTTCAATTAAGAATCATCAATAGAGCACAATAGGTAAAACCCCATAATTGTTCATTTCCTCCAGCAACCAAAACTGTTCTTTTTTTCTTTCTTTTTAAGTCCAAATAGAGAAAACAAGATATTTTTGTTTCTTGAGATAAAAAAGCTGAATCAACATACAGTTGCTCTTCTTCATTGTTGACCATAGCAATAATTTTTTCTGCATTTTTGCTTCACTTAAATCTGCAAAATTCATAAACCGAGCGTATATATAGTTGCTCTTCTTCATTCTTGGGATTTCTGGGTTTTAATATTTAGTCCATTTGGGGAGTTGAGTTTTGATTTTCTTGATAGTTTAGATTTATTTTGGGTTGGATTTTGAATAATACTTGTCTGATTTGGTGGAAAGATCAAATCTTGCAATTAGAGAAGAAGAAGAAGAAGAAGAAGAAGAAGAAAGAAGTAGCGAGGAAGAAGAAGAAGAAGCGAGGCAGAAGAAGATGAAGCGAGGAAGAAGAAGAAGAAGAAGAAAACAAGGGCCTGATTTGCCATTTATGATGTAAAGTAAACTTGGCTAGTTTTTTTTGTAAATAAGTTGCCCAGTGGCCATTTTGCATAATTTTCCCTTAAAATAAAGTAGTAGTAGAGTTAGTAAATATGATAAGTAGGTATATTTCTTTTAAATAGTTTATCCAAAAAAATAAATATTATCACCAGATATAGATATCTCACCAATTATCTATAGGGCTTTCACCTGGGTATGCAAAAAGATATAAATATTTATGAAGTTTAGTAATAGAATCTGTTTATTAAAAAGTAGCGCCAAAAAAAATAATCAACAAAATATATATAAGCGGGAAATTAAGAGTTATTATATACTGGGACAGAGAGTAGAGTACTGTACGCAAACCTTACCACTACCTCGTGGAGGTGGAGAGATATTGGAGCTAGCCAAATGACATAAATATATAAAACTCAAATTCAATATTTTCTAGGGTGCATTATAATCAACTTACGAGTCATAAGTTGCTTTTGACAGACAATGAAATATGCATCTTAAGGAGGGTAACCTAATCAACATCATGAAACTAGCATTATGTTAGACTGAAGTGAGATATTCTAGTGTATTAGTTGGTTCCAGTGTTGAACATCTTAATTTAATTTGGTACAGGATAATACATCTTGATGATTCCACTAATTTATAGATAAATGAAACAGGTTAACTGATAAATTAAGGGGAACTTACATAAAACACACATCTTTAGGAGTTAATTACTCTTTTTTCCACTACTTTTTTTCTGGAGACATTCCAATCCCATCAAGTGCATCCCAACCACTCGGATATATTGCATAAGGCATCTAAATATATGGTTTTATCTCGGATACATCGGCATCTTTGGTTTTATCTTGGATACATCGGCATCCCGCATGTATCTGAGGGGTTACAACATGTATACGAAGGTTGGAATGTATTCGATGGGTGAGATGTATCCGATTGAGTTGGGATGTATTCGAAAGATTTATTATTAACATGTGGTATATTAAGTAATTAAAATAAAGTAATGGAAAAATTAGTAAATATGATAGGAATGTTTGACTCTTTATGTAATTTAAACATAAATTAATTATGAAGTCCTCATAGCTCCCTACTGACAGACAAAGCTTACACCAATCACAAATTCGCCAGCAATTTCGGATCCTTATTTGATTTATTTGGAAGAGTAACCATTGCGACTTTAACTTCTTCTTTTTTTCTGTTTTGTATTCACCTAGAATAAATTAGTAGTTATTTTATGAACTAACATAATTAGGGCTGTGTAAATTAACGGTTAAACCAATAATTCAAACGAATAACTAAGTTATTGAGTTATTGGTTTAACGATTTAACTATCGATTTACCGTCCTAAATTATTGGGTTATTGATTCTGTTCTTGATCAGTTTGACCAATTCTTTTAACGAATGAACTTATAATTCGATAGTAATTTATTAAATTACAATTTATACTTCAATATATAAAGTATCATAGCAAGAAGATGAATCGGGTGTTGATAAAAAGTGAAGGGAACGTTATTTTTAAATCTAAATTAAAGTGGGTTACTTTAGTTGAGGTAATTCTATCTGCACTTTCTCTTTTCACTCATTTTTTCTAGCTAAATATACTTATGATTTATGAGAATTTTCGTGTGAAATTTTAATGGTTAACCTGATAATTGAATTGATAATGATCAATAATCGATTAATCAATATCTTAATGATTCTTTAGTGATTTAGCATGTCTAAAAATCGATAATCAATAAGTAGAAACAATAACTTTTAAAATTGAACCGAACCAACCGATACACAGTCCTAAACATAATGCAAATGTGGATTCAAGATTTGACTTTTATAGGTTCTTTTATTTTATAACGACACGCCAATTAGTGCAAGTAATCGAGTTTTGAATTTAATTTTTTTAAATTTATTTACTGATTTTTTTTTTAAAAAAAGACTATTCATTTCATTATCAAACCAAAACGTCAATTTTAAGAATGTTATACGATCTTTTATCGTATAAAATGATTAGTTATGAAATAAAAGTAACTTATTTATTTCTAGATTACCCTTTCAAGTAAATAAGAATTTCGAAATTTCCTATAATTCCAACCATCCAAATATAACTTTTTTGATATGCACATCAATTTTCATATCAATAATTATCATATCAATAATTATCGAGAGAACCATATTTTTGTTAGACAAAAAGGAGATATTGAGGCCTGAATTAAGATCATACCAACAGTAATCCAAATACTAAAATTGATATTAATAATTATTAAGTAATTAAAAAAATTGAGGAAAAAAGGTTCTTTTTAACTCACAACTCATCAAAATACAAAAAAAATAATCAAAAACATTCAAAAAAATCTTTTTTTGATTGGATGAAAATAAATAAAAAAATATTTTATATATATGTGTATATATGGGATCCCATATATATATATATATATATATATATATATATATATATATATATGTATGTGTCAACTTTGATATTACTATTTGCAAATAATCATTATCTTCTTTTCTTTTCACGAAAGCGATATTTCATAAAGAAACTAAGATATAGATTTCAACTAATTATGAATGTATTCAAACATTTATAAATCAACCAGTGACAGATTTAAAGCGGAATGTCAATAGGTTTGATAAAATTCACGACTTTTTGCTGAAACTTTATGTGTATATATACAATAAAATATAAATATAAAAGGATATATATATATATACTCCTTCCCTTAAACAGACTACCACTATTCCTCAGTATAAAATCAATAAAGATACAGACAAAGTTATTTTTTGTGATCACTGTGACGCCATGACAAATGGTTTCAAAAGACTAAATAGCAGAAATGAAGAATTGACAAGAGAAAAAGACCAAGCATTAGAACATATTAAGATTTTACAAGAAAGAATCAGAATACTCCATTTTGAAATTAGTCAGACTCAATATCCCATATCTAATACTCAAAAAGTATTTCCAAATACACCAACGAGTAGATACATTTTATCTATGATATTTTTTTGTCTCTCCGTCTACAGACATGTAAGTATTTTATTGTAAATTATTATTGTCTATGTATTTCTCCCAGTTATGTATTGTTTAAAGTTTTAATGTAAATGTTTATGTGAATTATGTGATGTTAATATTGTTATGATTTATTGTTTATACCTTAGTATGTTTTATTGCTTTATCCTTAGTATATGGTTAAGCTCTTAGCTTCTTATTCAGCACCCATGGATTAACCTGTAAAGTCCTAGGGATTGATGTCCGCCATGGCCAAGAGTGCCGAAGGACCTGGTTCTCCCGGGGTGAGGTTAAAGAAACTGCTGGTAAGAACATAGGCTAAGAGAGAGAGATGAACAGGATAAAATAATAAATCAAAAAACGGTAATGAACAGTAAAAAATGAATAGTATGAACAGTAAAAACTAGATCATTGACTATGGCGGACTACCGCCCGGTCTCCGATCCGGTAAAAAAAAAAATAAAAAAAAAAAAAAATAAAAAAAATTTAGTTTAATTTTTCGGGAGAATATACTTAGATAATGATATTTGCATAATACAAACATGGAAATAGACTAAGGAGGAGGGAGTACTGAGTAGGATTTTACAACCAAAGTTTACAAACGCTTTAATATTTGATTGCCTATTTCTGCAACTGTTTACAACTACTTACCATTCATACTACTGCCACTGCTTAGCTTCATTGTATCTAATTTTTTCAAAGTTAACGCATTATTTTATTGTAAATTATTATTGTCTATGTATTTCTCCCAGTTATGTATTGTTTAAAGTTTTAATGTAAATGTTTATGTGAATTATGTGATGTTAATATTGTTATGATTTATTGTTTATACCTTAGTATGTTTTATTGCTTTATCCTTAGTATATGGTTAAGCTCTTAGCTTCTTATTCAGCACCCATGGATTAACCTGTAAAGTCCTAGGGATTGATGTCCGCCATGGCCAAGAGTGCCGAAGGACCTGGTTCTCCCGGGGTGAGGTTAAAGAAACTGCTGGTAAGAACATAGGCTAAGAGAGAGAGATGAACAGGATAAAATAATAAATCAAAAAACGGTAATGATTTAATATTTTTATTTCTAGATTTATATTCTCAATTCTGTCTTCTAGATTTAATATTTTTATTTCTGTTATGGGTATCATAGATCTAATAGGTTCTTTGATGTCTAGTTGTTCATTTTCAGTTTTTATTTCTAAAGTCTTTCCTATGCAATTAATACATCCTACTATGTAGCATTTTTTACATTTTAATCTTTTATCTTTACTTGGATACCAATGACATATGTAACATTGGTTACTATCCAATCCCTTACCTTTTTCAAAATTATGATTACATTCTATGGCTAAGTTGACTAGATTATAGGTGTCTAATTTTTTTTAACTCTCCTAGGTCTAATTTTTCTAATCCTATTTCATTTATTAGCTCTTCTCCTTCTGAGTCAGAAGAATTTTGTCTTTGTTCTTCATTTGTGTCTATACTAACTACTGAGTATATACTTTCACTATCTGACATGTATTCATCTACATTTATTAGTGTTTCGTTAAAGTCTTCTATTAACTGAGCATTTTTTGTTCTACTATTATTTCTTGTAGGACATGTATTTGCTAAGTGATCTATGCTTCCACATGTAAAGCATTCTAGTCTATTTTTATAATTTCTTTTTCCATCAAATTTTCTTATATGTCTGTTTTTGTCTAGATATGGTTTTCTTGCTACTGATTTTCTTAAATAGTATTTCTTTGGGAAATAAGAATAAGAACCTTTCTTATTCTTTTTGTGTCTTTTCTGTTGTGGATTTTTGTCATAATTCTGTGTAGTGTATATACTTTTACAAAAACTTGTCTCATTTTGTTTTAATTGCTTCTGTATTTGTATATTAGTGCATTTCTCTGTTAGTATATTCATTACATGTTGAGTCCTTTAATAACTTTATACGATGATAGATGGACAGACTCTAAGAAATCAATAATAGGACTCACAGAAGTAGACATGTCCAAAAACGGAGGAATTTTCTATTGTAGTCCAGACTATTTAATAAACTCATCAGAATTTGGTAAACACATAAAAATAGGAATTCAGACTAAAGGATATGAAGATATGAGTAACGGAAATAATCTGTTAATATGTGTAGGGTTTATAGGAAAGATAGCTACCAACAGTAGTACTAAGTTTAAACTAAAAGTAGAAGACGTAGTAAGTTTAATGGGAAATAAGGGAATAAAATTAATGATGCCGTTAAAAGTAGATCCAGAAGAATATGCAGGATTAGAATGGAACTTAGAAAATTCTAATAAAAAGGAAACTTTAAAACCTAATGATCTCATAATGTATACAAATAACAAAGGACAGACCTCTGTTAGATTTACAGATTATAAATACACAGACCAAAAAGAGTCCTAAATGTCCTCTAGCATAATCTAATGCTTCGTTTAAATCATCAAATCCTTTAAATAAAGGAGTCTGAAAACCCTTTATACTTTCTACTACATCAATCCAAGTCTGAAAAACTCCGGGCTTGTTTTCCTGTATCACTGTATAAAATTTAAATTTTTTGTCTTGATTTTTATTTGTAAAATATGTGCATAAAGCATTTAAAACAGAAATAAAGTATCCATTATCTTTAGGAGTCTTTCCGAATGCTATCCATAGGTTGTCTATTAGACACCTCTGAGGTTTGTCTATAATTGTTCCTCCCTGCACCCTGAAATTCAAAGACCTCTGTTAGATTTACAGATTATAAATACACAGACCAAAAAGAAGTTGAAGAAGAGGTAGAAGATAATGAATTTATTATAGTGATACAATCTTATATGTTCACCCCCATCAAAGACATAGTAAGGATAAACAAGCCCTTATTTATCCTTGATACAGTGATAATGGAATTATAATAATACAGTGATAATGGAATTCCATTATCATTCCTAGGGATTTAATATAAAAAGAAGTTGAAGAAGAGGTAGAAGATAATGAATTTATGAATATAGAATTAATCCTAGAAGAAGAATTTGAAGTAGATAAGGTAATCTTAAAGGCAGAAGAACTCTACAAAAAGAATACTGATCAGACTTTCAAATGCAAAGCATGTCAAACTAGAGGTTTAGACATAATAAAAATGAAAGAACATTTTAAGAATTGTGAATTAAGAACAGACAATAATGGATATAAAAATTCCATTTGGTCAAAGAACAAATTCCAAAGACAATATGACGAAGAAAGTGAAAACGAGACAGTAATTAGTCTAAAAGAATTAATGGAAAGTTCATCAAGTAGTGCGAGCCCTTTCCAAAGAACAATAAACATGGATAGAATAAATAACTATCCTTCAGGAAAATTACCAAGACATAGAGTATTTAGAATGAACCCAACTGAAAATACAGAAAGGGTAAGACCAATAGGAAGAAGAATGCCAATAGAAGAACCAATTAGACTTCAAGAAGGAGGTAACAAAGGAAAAATATTAAATATAGCAGCACACGATCCACAAAGGTGGAATTCAGTACTAGACATATGGAAAGGAATAATAGTAGCAGACTACATACAATCTAATCAAGAGGCAGATGCGGAAGCCATGTATAGATATTTAGAAACCTTTTTAGGAGAATCCACAAAAGGAGTTTGGGAAGCTTATAAATTAGAATTCCCAGAAGAATTCCAAGGATTAGTAGACTTGGGAGCAAACCCATATAATTTTGCAAATAAAATACATGTTTTACTAACAGGAGAAGATCCGAATAGCGGATTAATAACATTACAAAGAAACGCTTTAATAAAACTAGAACAATTAAGTATAAGTAGTTGGTTCCAGATAAAAGAATTCCTGACAGAATACTATTATTACTGTACAATTAGTGGAAATACGTTCGATCAAAATTTAGGAAAAAAACTATTTAATAAACTGGACTTATTTAAACAAACTCAAGAATATAGAATAATTAAGGTAAATTTTGAAAGATTAATTCAAACAAAACGAGAAATAGCAGACTTAATAAGAAGAATTAAAGACGTTAAGAACAGCCCTTATTATTACAACCCTTTAGGTTAATTAAGAAATAGCCCATTTTGCTAAAAGACATTATATGAGAAAAGACCATTATTCTAAATTAACCCGTATTTACCATATAAGATTGTATCACTATAATAGATATTTAAAAAGTATTACAAATTATTAAATCTACAAGCCCGGAGTTTATTTCTGTCTACTACATCAATCCAAGTCTGAAAAACTTTCTACTACATCAATCCAAGTCTGAAAAACTCCGGGCTTGTTTCCCTGTATCACTGTATAAAAAGAAGTTACCAAGTTGAAATTTTTTATATTAAAAAAATTTCTACTCAGGGATTTATATTAAATCCCTTTATACTTTCTACTACATCAATCCAAGTCTGAAAAACTCCGGGCTTGTTTCCCTGTATCACTGTATAAAAAGAAGTTACCAAGTTGAAGAACATAACAGAAATAAAAATATTAAATCTAGAAGTGGTATGACTCAGGATGTACCAAAAGTATTATAAATGAAAATATAATACCAAGAGAACTAATAAAAAATTTACCAGAACCCCAAATATCTATGCAAATGGATGGATCATACAATACATACTCACATTACGTGGGAAAAGCAACTATAAGTTTTCAAAACGCTTGTGATAATTTTTACAAACCATCATACAAGATAGATAAAATATGGACAAGACATTTAAACATTAGAGTAGATTTTGTACTAGGACTAGACTTTTTATTAAGTAATAACGGAAGTTGTCTCCTAACTAGAGACGGAATAATTTTAGCTAAAAATATATCTCAAACATCTGTAACTACTATACCTAGACCCACCAGGATCAGAAACATTGAAAAAGAAGAGATACCAAAAAAATGTGAAAAAGGAAAAGACTGTCAATGCGATCATTGTGAGACAATAAATATACAAGAAGAAATACATGAAATAATAAATATGGAAGAAATAGAAAAAGATTATTCTTTAATAGAAATAAATACAGAGTTATACAATTTCAGTAAAGGAATAAAACAAATAGGAGTAATTAATGATCAAAAAGACTTAGACAAAATAATACAAATCTTGGATGAACTAGAAATAATTGGAGAAAAACCCTTGAAACGTTGGGAATCCAATAAGATAACCTGCAAATTAGACATAATTAATCCAGAGTACATAGTAAAAACAGCCTCAATAGAAGCCACAAACCAAGATATACTAGACTTTGAAATACAAATTAAAGAATTATTAGATTTAGGAGTAATAAGAAGATCTAGATCGAAACATAGATCAGCAGCCTTCATGGTAAGAAATCATGCAGAAATAATAAGAGGAAAAGCAAGAATGGTAATTAATTATAAAAGATTAAATGACAATACTAGAATGGATGGATATAAATTACCAGACAAAACAGAATTAATTAATAGAATACAAGGAAGAACTTGTTTTAGTAAACTAGATTGTAAATCAGGATACTGGCAGGTAAAAATGAATGAAGACAGTATAGACTGGACTGCATTCACTTGTCCTGAAGGACATTTCGAATGGTTAGTAATGCCATTTGGATTAAAGACAGCACCTCCTATTTTCCAAAGAAAAATGGATAATATTTTCAGAGAATTTAAGAATTTTGTAATAGTATACGTAGATGATATTTTAATTTTTAGTAATACTATGAAAGAACATTTAGGACATTTACAAATTGTGTTTAGACTATTAGTAGATAATGGAATTATAATAAGTAAAAAGAAAATGGATTTATGTAAGACACACATTAATTTTTTAGGAATAATAATAGGAGAAGGAAAGATAAAACTACAACCACATATTTCAAAGAAAATATTGGATATGCCCGACAAATTAGACAAGACTAAAGAATTACAAAAATTTCTAGGAATATTAAACTATGCAAGAAATTTCATAAAAGACTTAGGAAAAGTAGCAGGACCACTATATTCCAAAACGGGATCAACAGGTCAAAAGACTTTTAATACAGAAGATATAAAACTAGTTCAGACTTTAAAACAGATGGTTAAAGATATTCCAGATTTAGTTATGCCTTTAGAAACAGACTATTTGATAGTAGAAACAGACGGAAGTTTTGAAGGATGGGGAGCTGTCCTTAAAACTCGGAAAAACAAATACAGCGATAAGAAGGAAGAAAGAATTTGTGCATACCAAAGTGGTAAGTACAAAGAAAAAGGTAATATGACTAGTATAGACGCAGAAGTCCTAGCTGTTATATATGGATTAAATGTTTTTAGAATATACATTTTAAATAAACCAGAAGTTTTAGTAAGAACAGACTGTGAAGCAATAGTAAAATTTTATCAAAAAATAAACGAAAAAACAAGTAGTAAGAGAAGATGGTTAAATTTTTTAGATGCCACTTCAGTATACACTATAGTATTAGAACACATTAAAGGAAAAGAGAATAACTTAGCAGATCAGTTAAGTAGACTTATGATTAACTAACTTTCTATTTGTTTAGTATGTATGCAGGAAAAGACAAAGGAAAGGAGGAAGCTTCCCCTTCCACAGACAAATATTTACAGACTTTGCTAAGAAATACTCAGTTCAGGCCTCAGACTCGAATGGAGACACAAAAATTAGAAAGACTATATTTTGGTAAACAAAATTTAATATGTTATCCAGAATGCAACTTGAATTTCAAGACGTACAACAAAAAATACTAGATCAGATTATTTATTCAACCGAAGATTTTTGGCCTTACGAGAAATATAAGTAGATAGACTATAGGTATATGGAAAGTTTGCAAATCTTTTTTGACCATCAAAGTATTATTGACGACACCCATAAGAGATTAGCTATTAAAAGATTTCGAAGACCATACGAAAAAGAAGTAGTTTTACCAAACAAAATCTATTGAAATTTTAGACAAATAAAAGACTTATATTCAGATTATTATCATATTTCAGTAGAGAGGAAACAACCTATTTTAGAACAGTTAAGTAAAAAGAATCTAAATAAGAAAGATAGAAAGAGACTACACGCAGCTATTAGAGAAGCTGATCAGACTATACCACAAATAGGAGCACAAGTAGATAAATACAGAAGATTAATAAAAATAAATAGAGAAATAAGAAAAGAGCATACTGTCTGGTTAGGATAGAACTTATTAGTTTTATGAGAAAAGATAATTTTTCAGGATTAGCCCGTATTCACCATAGAGTGTTATATTCCCTTCAGAAAAGTCTAAAAGTTCATATAAAATATAAAAAAGAGTTAGAACGCTATTTTTTAGATATAAGATCATCCATACCCCGTAGATATAGACATTCTGCATTTTTTAGGGACTTTTGTTCCTAAATTTTTTCTAGTTAGTCCTTTTAATCCTATTATGATTAATCCCATGTGCATGAGATTCATGTTAGATTTATTTATTTCTTTTAATGATTCTTTACTTATTAAATTTATACTACTGGTATTTTTTCCTATGACACATAATTGTTCTTCCCTATAATGTCTGTATAACTGAGCTTGGCTTGAAAATAATCCTGTATTATAAAGTATTTTTGGACTTAATAAATTTAGCCTATTGTTCTGGAAAATTTGTATATCTTTATCTACGTCTATTATTTCGTCTAACTGTTGTTTAGTATCTCGTCTAGGAGCATTCATAATCTTTGTTAAGAGGTTATTTCCTAAGCTGTCTTGTGAGAAACTTGGTCTTGCTGTGATGGATCTAGTCTTACCTGAGAAAAATTCCATGGTTGTTTCTTTTTAATTTTTGTTCTTTCTGTTTGAGGAGTTAATTCTATCTTTTTTAATTGGTCTACTAAATCGTGTATATTCTTATCTATAATAGGTTGTTTTTCTTTTAAAAGTTTTTCTAGCTTATTGTTAAGTTCTAATAAAAGAAGTATGATTGTATTATTCTGTTTTATCACTATCTGATCTGTCTTTGATGGGGGTGAATAGTCTGATAATCCTTCTGGACCGGGTTGTATTAGTTCTGATTCTTTTATAATTTTTTGGTATAGAGGATTGTTCATGAATTAAGACAGTGATTGTTGAAAATCCAAGACCAGAGTCACCGAAATCAGAAACCAGTAGCTATAATTCGGTTATGGATCCTACTATGGAACAGTTCGCACAAGACCCTAACGAAGACGAAGACTCAGGCATGAGTTTCGACACCATAGCGGAGCACAACCTGGATACCTGAAAAACAATATCAAGTTCGAAAGACATGAGGACAAAGACAGAATAATGCAAGAAAGAAGAAGACAAAGACAAAAGTCGTAAGCAATGACGCACAATGGAAAGAAAACAAAAATAAATATGTAAGCCATGACATAAGAAAGCATTAAAGTGGAAAGCTCAGATATCAACAAAGAGACAAAGAATCAATCAAGCATGTGACGATGGGGCCCACAGCGCACCCGGCTGCTAGAGATAAAATTCCTCAACTCAATTGAAATCTTAGTTGAAATCCGCTCCACCCTTTCAGCTATAAATATTCCCTCATTCAGAGAAATAAGTAGAACGGAAAAAAGAGAGAGAAAAGAAGTAAGTGCAAGAGTAAGAGTGTAATAGTTTGTGAGTTTTTAAGTTGTTCTTCAGTTTTTCATCAAGTAAGTTTGTAATTTATAAAAAAAAAAAAAAAAAAAAAGAGTGTGAGAATAAGTTAGAAAGTGTGAGTGACCGTCTCTCCGACGTAGCTTGTCAGTTTCCGGGGACTCCCGAAAGGGAAACCTCTCTCCATCTACAGACATGTAAGTATTTTATTGTAAAATATTATTGTCTATGTATTTCTCCCAGTTATGTATTGTTTAAAGTTTTAATGTAAATGTTTATGTGAATCATGTGATGTTAATATTGTTATAATTTATTGTTTATACCTTAGTATGTTTTATTGTATTATCCTTAGTACATGGTTAAGCTCTTAGCTTCTTATTCAGCACCCATGGATTAACCTGTAAAGTCCTAGGGATTGATGTCCGCCATGGCCAAGAGTGCCGAAGGACCTGGTTCTCCCGGGGTGAGGTTAAAGAAACTGCTGGTAAGAACATAGGCTAAGAGAGAGAGATGAACAGGATAAAAAAATAAATCAAAAAACGGTAATGAACAGTAAAAAATGAACAGTATGAACAGTAAAAACTAGATCATTGACTATGGCGGACTACCGCCCGGTCTCCGATCCGGTAAAAAAAAAAATAAAAAAAAAAAAAAATAAAAAAAATTTAGTTTAATTTTTCGGGAGAATATACTTAGATAATGATATTTGCATAATACAAACATGGAAATAGACTAAGGAGGAGGGAGTACTGAGTAGGATTTTACAACCAAAGTTTACAAACGCTTTAATATTTGATTGCCTATTTCTGCAACTGTTTACAACTACTTACCATTCATACTACTGCCACTGCTTAGCTTCATTGTATCTAATTTTTCAGAGTTAACGCATTTTATATATTGCATAATACAAACATGGAAATAGACTAAGGAGGAGGGAGTACTGAGTAGGATTTTACAACCAAAGTTTACAAACGCTTTAATATTTGATTGCCTATTTCTGCAACTGTCCAGGAGCTTTAGGCAGGGAAATAGAAGAAAGATGGAATAGACAAGATGGAATAATACAGAATCCAACCACAAGATGAGGATCTTGTGCGAACTGTTCCATAAAAGGATCCATAGTTGTATTGTAACTACTATTTTCTGATTTTGGTGATTCCGGTCTTGGATTTTCAAGAATCACTTTTTTAGTCTTTTCTTCCAGAAATTTTTTCACTGTATTACTGAGAATCTCTTCTATCTTTTTTCCTTTCTTTTTTCTGAGATTTATTCCTTTCTTTTTTGTTTCTTTTTTTGTCTCAGTAGAAGAAGTTCCTGCTATGTTAGAGGTTCAGGTGGGTCTAGGTATAGTAGTTACAGATGTTTGAGATATATTTTTAGCTAAAATTATTCCGTCTCTAGTTAGGAGACAACTTCCGTTATTACTTAATAAAAAGTCTATCCCTTTCGGGAGTCCCCGGAAACTGACAAGCTACGTCGGAGAGACGGTCACTCACACTGTCTAACTTATACTCACACTCTCTTTTTTTTTTTTTTTTTTTTTATTACAAACTTACTTGAAAAACAACTTAAAAACTCACAAACTATTACACTCTTACTCTTGCACTTACTTCTTTTCTCTCTCTTTTTCGTTCTGCTTCTGTCTCTAAATGAGGGGGTATTTATAGTTGAAACATTGAGCGGATTTCAAACTTCGGATTTCAATTGGGTTGAGGAATCTTATCTTTAGCAGCCGGGTGCGCTGTGGGCCCCATCGTCACATGCCTTGATTGATTCTTTGTCTCCTTTTGATATCTGAACTTTCCACTTGAATGCTTTCTTATGTCATGTCTTACGTATTTATTTCTGTCTTCTTTCAATATACATCATGGCTTACCACTTTGTCTTTGTCTTCTCTTATCATTCGTCATGGCTTACGTCTTTGATACTGTTCTTATGTATTCAGGTTGTGTTCCGCTATAGTGTCGAAACTCATGCCTGAGTCAATGTTTATGTGAATTATGTGATGTTAATATTGTTATGATTTATTGTTTATACCTTAGTATGTTTTATTGCTTTATCCTTAGTATATGGTTAAGCTCTTAGCTTCTTATTCAGCACCCATGGATTAACCTGTAAAGTCCTAGGGATTGATGTCCGCCATGGCCAAGAGTGCCGAAGGACCTGGTTCTCCCGGGGTGAGGTTAAAGAAACTGCTGGTAAGAACATAGGCTAAGAGAGAGAGATGAACAGGATAAAATAATAAATCAAAAAACGGTAATGAACAGTAAAAAATGAATAGTATGAACAGTAAAAACTAGATCATTGACTATGGCGGACTACCGCCCGGTCTCCGATCCGGTAAAAAAAAAAATAAAAAAAAAAAAAAATAAAAAAAATTTAGTTTAATTTTTCGGGAGAATATACTTAGATAATGATATTTGCATAATACAAACATGGAAATAGACTAAGGAGGAGGGAGTACTGAGTAGGATTTTACAACCAAAGTTTACAAACGCTTTAATATTTGATTGCCTATTTCTGCAACTGTTTACAACTACTTACCATTCATACTACTGCCACTGCTTAGCTTCATTGTATCTAATTTTTCAGAGTTAACGCATTTTATATATTGGTATCAGAGCCCTTAATCCAAAGACCACTGGTATATGGAAGTACCACATCATTATCCGTATTTACCACGAAAATATCCTTATTACCAATTTTTCGGTAGAAGAATTCTAATTTCTATACTTAAAGTAGTTAGTATAAATAAGGACTTTAATCGAGACGTACAACAAAAAATACTAGATCAGATTATTTATTCAACCGAAGATTTTTGGCCTTACGAGAAATATAAGTAGATAGACTATAGGTATATGGAAAGTTTGCAAATCTTTTTTGACCATCAAAGTATTATTGACGACACCCATAAGAGATTAGCTATTAAAAGATTTCGAAGACCATACGAAAAAGAAGTAGTTTTACCAAACGAAATCTATTGGAATTTTAGACAAATAAAAGACTTATATTCAGATTATTATCATATTTCAGTAGAGAGGAAACAACCTATTTTAGAACAGTCAAGTAAAAAGAATCTAAATAAGAAAGATAGAAAGAGACTACACGCAGCTATTAGAGAAGCTGATCAGACTATACCACAAATAGGAGCACAAGTAGATAAATACAGAAGATTAATAAAAATAAATAGAGAAATAAGAAAAGAGCATACTGTCTGGTTAGGATAGAACTTATTAGTTTTATAAGAAAAGATAATTTTTCAGGATTAGCCCGTATTCACCATAGAGTGTTATATTCCCTTCAGAAAAGTCTAAAAGTTCATATAAAATATAAAAAAGAGTTAGAACGCTATTTTTTAGATATAAGATCATCCATACCCCGTAGATATAGACATTCTGCATTTTTTAGGGACTTATTTAAACAAACTCAAGAATATAGAATAATTAAGGTAAATTTTGAAAGATTAATTCAAACAAAACGAGAAATAGCAGACTTAATAAGAAGAATTAAAGACGTTAAGAACAGCCCTTATTATTACAACCCTTTAGGTTAATTAAGAAATAGCCCATTTTGCTAAAAGACATTATATGAGAAAAGACCATTATTCTAAATTAACCCGTATTTACCATATAAGATTGTATCACTATAATAGATATTTAAAAAGTATTACAAGATATAAAAAGACTTTAAAAAGCCATCTACAAAGACTAAATTTAACATCATCTATAATTCATAATATTAAACAATCTTTACTTTTTCTTAGGGAAGATATTAGACAATCTCAAGAACAAACAAAGGATAAACTAATTCAGGTAAATCTTAACATAGAAGACGTAATAAGAAGAATTAAGATTATTAAGAATAGCCCTCATTATTACAATCCAGTAGGTTAACATATGAGAAGACCTTATAAGAATACAAGAGATTTTAGAAAAGTTAAAACAGAATTGCTAGCATTATATTTAAAAGCAGATAGACTATTAACAAATTTAGATAGTATACTATTAAGAGACTTAGATCTAGAAACAGAAAGAGCTAAAAAAGAAATAAAAAATACATTTTTCTTAGTTGAAATACTAGAACAAAAACTACTAAGACACGCGACATCTAGAAATATTGCAATTAAAAACGTTTTATGAGAAATCTCCCATTTGTTAAAAAGATAAGACGAAATTATTTTATATTACACAGACATCTTAAAGAAAAAAGAAAACTACAAAAAGAAAGAAAAGTTATAGAAGCATATATAGATATATACGAGAACGAATTTTTCAGACCACAAAATTTTTATTTAGAAAAAAATAACAAAGAAATTGTAAGAGCTTTAAAATACGAAGTAAGAGGAATTATTAGTGATATACAAGCATATAATAAAAGAATACAAAATTTTAATAGATACAAAAAATCCACTACTCTAGGATAGAATATTTAGATAAGGACACCATAGATATTAGGACACCATAGATACTTTCAAGAAATTAGAATATTTAGATTTAAAGTTAACCCCAGAAAAGAAATACAGAAGACTAAAAGACAATTCTCTGATAAGGTGTAACTTCAACTACGGAGAACACTTGTTACACGGAGAAGATCAACAGCTAAATAGTATTACAGACTTAATAATAAATATAGGAGAAACAGTTCAGAAAGATATCTCAGAAATAATAAAAACTATACAAGTTATAAAACAGCTACAAGAAAATAGTAACAAACTATTAGAAAGGTTAGACTCTAACTTAGAGTTCTTAAAAAACCAACAAGCGGAAACAGAAAAGAGAGTAAAGACTTTAACTCCTAAAGAGAGTAATCTAGGGAAAGATATAAAAGAATTAAAAGACGAAATACACCAACTAAGGACATTAACACTGTCTTAATTCATGAACAATCCTCTATACCAAAAAATTATAAAAGAATCAGAACTAATACAACCCGGTCCAGAAGGATTATCAGACTATTCACCCCCATCAAAGACAGATCAGATAGTGATAAAACAGAATAATACAATCATACTTCTTTTATTAGAACTTAACAATAAGCTAGAAAAACTTTTAAAAGAAAAACAACCTGGTGAACCCGACGTGAATATATCCTTACTATGTCTTTGATGGGGGTGAACATATAAGATTGTATGACTCAGGGATTTAATATAAAAAAGAAGGGATTTAATCTAGACATAGTAAGGATATATATATAACTACTATTATTAGTTATATATATATGTATGTGTCAACTTTGATATTACTATTTGCAAATAATCATTATCTTCTTTTCTTTTCACGAAAGCGATATTTCATAAAGAAACTAAGATATAGATTTCAACTAATTATGAATGTATTCAAACATTTATAAATCAACCAGTGACAGATTTAAAGCGGAATGTCAATAGGTTTGATAAAATTCACGACTTTTTGCTGAAACTTTATGTGTATATATACAATAAAATATAAATATAAAAGGATATATATATATATATATATATATATATATATATATATATATATTAGTTTAGTGTACGTGTAACGTGCTTTGCACATATGTCTTTTGTCAATCAATAAAATTATATATGAAAAGGCAAAATTATTAGAAAGTAACAATTGATGTTAGAATAAATTTTGTATCTATTTAAATGATATAGCTTGTACCAAAAAAAAAAAAAGACAACCATTAAAGCCTATTATTAAAAATAATGATGATATGAGATATCTCATAGTTTATTCAAAATTAAAATAATTGCATATAATTAATTTTTAAAAGAGAATTCATATAGAATTAGAATGACTAACCAGTTTCTTGTGACGGAATGTAACGATTCAAAAAATATGATCAGAATTGTAAATAAGTCAATTTCAAATTATTAATTGTATATGAGTCATTATAAACAAAACTAACAAAAAACTTCTCAATTAGCAATTATCTATCAGGAATACATGATAATTTATTATTTTAAACTTTAAGAACATACTAAAATCACAAAAGAAAATTTCTCAATTAGCAATTATCTATCAAAAATACATGATAATTTATTTTTGTAAACATAAAAAATATACTAAATTTTAGAAAACTTACCTCAAATCACAAGCAAATTTGTTTCTACAATCATAGATGCTATCAATATTTCACAAAAAAAACTTCTCAATTAGCAATTGTCAATCAAGAATATACATGATTTTATTATTGTAAACTTCAAGAACATACTAAAATTTTAGAAAACTTACATCAAATCACAAACAAATTTATTTCTTTAATCGTAGATACTATCAAGATTTCAATTAGTAAGAAAATTCTATACTTGAACCTGTTTTTCCCCTACGTACAGTAGTTTTGAAATTAGTTTTAAAAAAATAATCTAAACCTAAATAAAGAGAGACAACTAATATAAATATCATTAATTAATTAGTTAAAGGAATTCTAATTTTAAAGTGATTCATAAAGCTAAATAAAAATTTTTAAAAAATTAATAGTCATCTAGATTTAAACAAAAGAATTGACCTTTTAATTTATAAGAAAAATTTTCCAAAAAAAATAAATCAAAGTAAAACGAACGTTTTTTTTTGTTTATTACTTTAGGGCAGTTATGGGTTTTTTTTTCCTTGGAACTTTAGAATGGGTTTTAAAATCAAAATTAAGAACGCGTTTTATTAAAAAGGAACTTAGGTTAGTTGTGGGGTTTTTTTGGGGGAAATTTTAGGAAAGGTTTTTTTTTTTTGAAACTTTCAAAATATAATATTATTAGTGTTAGTAATATAAATTAGTGCTTATATGTAATTATAATTTAATTGATGAAAAATAGAAAAAGACGATTTTGTCTATTATGGAGCTTTTTAATGAAGTGTAAAAAGTTCAAATCACATTATAAGGTCCTTCACACTTTTAATATAGTACTAGTTTAGTGTACGTGCGTTGTACGTGTGTATCACAACAATATAAAAAATTACATACGAAAAGACAATAGAGTATATAATATTGCAATTGAGGCCGGTGAAGCTCTTCACCACTCATGTATTTAAATCATTATCTAATATGATTAGTGTACGCGTGTTGCATTATGTATTACGTTAATCAATAAAAAAATATATGAAATAAACATATCTTTGAAAAATAAAAGTCAACATTAAAATAAATATAAATTTTAATATCTTTACAAAAATAAAATAATACAATAATTGAGATATCAGAACAATACAATTAAATCTAATCTTCACAAAAAAAATTCAAAACCCGACAAAACATTCATTTACCACCAGTGTTAAGCAACAACAAAAAAAATCTAGTAACTGAGTAAAACCTACAAAAAAATAATGCAATAATCGAAATATCAAAATAATACAATTACAATTAAACTAACCTTCACGAAAAATCCTCAAAATCCGACTAAATATTCATCTACAACCTGTATTAAGCAACAAAAAATAATAATCTAGTAACCGAATAAAAATTACAATAAAATAATACGATAATCGAGATATCAGAACAATACAATTAAACCTAACCTTCATGAAAAATCCTCATAACCCGATCAAGCACATCTACCACCTGTATTAAGCAGAAAAACAACATCTGGTAACAAAATAAAAACTACAACAAAATAATACGATAATTCAGATATCAAAACAATACGGTTAAACCTAATCTCTACACAAAAATTCCTCAAAGTCTGATCAAACATTCATCTATCACCTATATTAAGTAGAGAAAATAACAGTAAGAACAACAACAACATTATAAGGTCCTTCACACTTTAAATATATATATATATATATATATATATATATAATTTTTTCTCCTAGAACAGTTTTTGAAAGAATAGTCATCGTAAACCTAAATAAAATGAGACATTAATAAAAATAATATTAATTGATTAGTTAAAAGAAATTCTAATCCTAAACCTAAACTCCTAAAGTTATGCTTAAATCTAAATACTAATAACATAATCGTATAAATAACAAATTTAACTAAATAAAGAGACACAATTAATATAAATAATATTAATTAATTTATCAAAAGGAATCCTAAACCTAAACTGATGTTTAAAGCTAAAAAACATAGTCGTATAAATATATATTTAATGAATTCTATAAATTTAGACTTCTTGTTATATATTAATAATAATAATTGGAGAAAAATAGTAAAAAGACGATTTTGTCTAAAGGAGAGACTTTTAATGAAGGGCAAAAAGTTCAAATCACATTATAAGGTGCTTCACACTTTTAATATAGTACTAGTTTAGTGTACGCGCGTTGCGCGTGTGTATCAACCTTTCCATAATACAAATTCTTGAATTGTTATTGAGTTTGTTATCTGCCGGCCATAAAAATTTATAAGAACATACCTCTAATAATTTAATTTTTGAAGGATTACCAACATCAAGAATGAGGAACACGACAACAAACCCAACAATCTGACTTTTTGCATTATAACTATAAAAAGATTTTATAATTTCAAAAACTCTGTATTCATATAAAGTATTAAAAACAAAACATAACATATACAAAAACAATAACTACTAAAAAATTTAGTCCATTGCATCACCTTGCATAATAATTAACACGATCAAAGCTTTTATCTTATTTAACCATTGAAATCTCTCAATGCTGTAAACTTGACTTGGTGACTGCACTTATAAGGCCAAAGCGACGATGAAAGTTATATAGCCCTAAGCAGTTTGAATTTTCATGTACACCTCTTACCATATATTTTAGGAGTTCTTATTTTATCATAATTTTTTTCATATATTTAAAATCATATATTAATTTCATGTTTCTGCTATCAATTACATATCAATAATGAAATAATCGTGAGTTAAAAGAAATTCATGTGAACTTCACATTCTAATTTTTAATAGTACTATTTAATGAGAATACACATGTTCTATTTGTCTTGAAAGTTCTAAAATTAGAGTAATAATACAATTAACCAAAAAAAAAACTTCTATCCCCTAAGATGTTTTAAACGTAAAATCGTGATTTTGCACAATTTTATAAGCTTCTAAACCTAAAAACGTGATCTTCTTTTTCAAATATGATACTATATATTACCTAACTCAAATAAGGAAAAAATTAATTGATTTTAAAATATTAAGTATTAAGAGTTCTTACCTATTACGAATAAATAAAATATTAATAGCTATAATTGTAATTAGTTTTAAAATCCTCAATATTAGTATAATAATTAAATGACAATAATTGAAGAAAAATAGTAAAAAGATGATTTTGTCTAAAGAATTTTTTTTTAATGAAAAGCAAAAAATTCAAATCACACTATAAGATCATTCACATTTTTAATATAATATAAAATATAAATATAAATATAGATGCAAACTATGTTATTGAGTCTTCATTTTTCTCTTCTATCTTTTACCTTCTTGATATATTTATTCATTTCTATCCTTTTACCTTCAATGTCTATCTTCAAGTACCCAACAACGTGATTCTTCGACGATTTATCATCATTAAATTTTTCTTTACATAAATTCCTTTCTTACTTAATTTGCGCTTCTTCATTATTTTTTTCTTAATAGGACATAAAAAATACACATTGAGATTAAACTATGTCAATTTTGTATAATCATTCAAAGTTTAGAGAATAATAATAATAATTATAAACTTATTATTATATTTAAGTTTAACTGGCCCTAGATTTATCATGACATACGTAAAGTTCACTTGGGCAAATTTTTATTTAAACAAATAAAAAGGATAAATCTTGAAATCCATTTTTAAGTGGCAACATGCTTGAAATCCATTATCAATTGGTTAGAGCAAATGACTGAAAATTCTTGTGTCAGTAGTTCGAATTCACTTTTAAGTGGCAACATGCTTGAAATTCATTATCAATTGTTGATTATGTATAATTCATATATATTCTTTAGAGTTATTAACTAAAATAAATTTAAAAAAGACAAAAAAGATAATGATAATAAATGCAAGAAGATA
Organism: Jaltomata sinuosa; assembly: GCA_003996215.1. Taxonomy (NCBI): domain Eukaryota; kingdom Viridiplantae; phylum Streptophyta; class Magnoliopsida; order Solanales; family Solanaceae; genus Jaltomata; species Jaltomata sinuosa. The sequence continues at coordinate 59,750 of QJPP01007243.1, forward strand.
ACTTAAATCAACCAAAATAAGAAAAACAAACATAGAACAATATGTAACAATGATCCAAACAACACATATAATGATTTAATTGTGTAAAAATCTTTTACACCATTAATTCATAAAATCTTAACTCGGAAGATTTAAGAAACTGTTGAGGTAATTGAGTGGAATAGAAAGCTAAAAACTTAAGCAAATAAATAAAAAAGAAGAAGAAGTTTTCGGAAGTAATTGAGTCAAATACTTATAAATCCTCCTCCTTCTTGTTCTTGTTCATCATGTTCATCAACATTAGAAAGTTCTGCAACCAAAAACTTAACATACAAATACTGAGTATTTTGAGGAAGATGAAAAAAAAATCAACAAATTCATTTTCTCACGTACCCAATGTCCCTTAACTAAGTTTTACATGTATATACATTACCTAGTTTTAATCAATGCTTAAGTAAATACTAACATATAAGCTAATAAATCTTAAGAGTCCATTAGTGTGTATAGCTATAATAACATGGTTCGTACTATATTACTTTGAAGCTACAGCAGATCCAATAACCTTTATGGCTCTAATATTGTCTTCCTCTCCATTCAAATATAACTTGAGAGCAAATTAATCATATACACCACGCTAAAAGTATATAAAAGTGAATTAATTACCTGTTTTGGCGAATGACTACTATCTTTCGATTTTGTCCAACATCACTATTCTACCTTGCTACAACTAATGGTCGCCCATGATTTTTTTTTTTTACTCTCTTCAATTACTCAAAATTCATATTGTGTATATCTTAAATGAAAGAAGGTACATAATTAAATAGATGTGAAAATTAACATGATATACTTACAACAATATCAAGATGCATATTAGAAAGCGTCAATCTCAACTTCTTCTTTACATGATTATTTAATTGCTAAATCAAGTGAATACTCATCTTTTATGCTGATAGAATAATATAAATTAGTAGTTTTCCTTCTTTATTTAAGTTAGTTTAGTTTTATACTTTATTAATTGAATATTAACACAGCCCCAACTAACCTTTCTGGATGTTGTAATCGGCCAAGGTGCGATCATCCTTGAGCTGCTTACCATAAAAAATCATCCTTTATTGGTTCTGTGAAATTTCTGAAGCACCAAAAAATATAGAAGCACAAATTTAATTACAAAACAAGCATAGAAATACGGAAAAAAAATTCAATCTTTGTAAGATTTTATATAAGTATTTTAAATTCCTAAGGCGATGTGGAGAAGCTAATTGACAAAGAAACCTTGAAGATATAAAAAATAAAAAAATAAAATTATTGGGAGAATAATTTCTCCCTAAATAAAACATTGTTTGAGGATTACATTATGAAATTGATTCTCAATTTATAGAAGTTCAAAATCTTTTCCTCCAAGAAAGAACTACCTAATTATGAAAGATTTTTATTTTTATTCCATAATTATTTATCATATTAGAATAACATGGATTCTAAATAAACTAAAACTAAACAAATAATTCCTAAATATTAAGAGTTTAATAGTAATTGATTTCCTACTAACTCTCATTTTTTTTCCCATATTTGATGTAACCTACGCCAATTATGAGTTTGATAGTATTTTTAAGCTATACCAATTACTTTGACAATTCATATAGATCACATTTTTTGTGTTTTACTATTGTCATTAATTGAATTACTCACATATTTTATAATAAGAATTTTTATTTTGCCAAAAGTAGGAATCTTACGTTAGTGTTAGGACTCTTTGCCAAAAATAATTACATGTTTTTATTTTCCAAAAATATATATTATTAGTGTTTAAATAAGGTAGTTTTCTAGTAGGAATTTTTATTTTGCCAAAAGTAGGGATCTTACGTTAGTGTTAGGACTCTTTGCTACAATAATTACACGTTTTTATTTTTCAAAAATATATATTTTTAGTGTTTAAATATTAGAATAATAATCTGACGTTAGTGTTAGGACTCTTTGCCTAAAATAATTACTGGTTTTTATTTTCCAAAAATATATTATTAGTGTTTAAATATTAGAATAATAATTAAATGATAATTATTTGAGAAAAATAATAAATGACGATTTTGTCTAAAGCAAAGACATTTAATAAAGGGCAAAAAGTTCAAATCACATTATAAGGTGCTTCACACTACCGGAAGAACTCGTTAAGAAGGTTGAAGAGTTTGAACATAAACCTAAGGCAAACCTAGTGGATACAGAGGTAGTGAACTTAGGGGACTCGGAAGTGGCTAATGAAACATACGTCAGTGTTTACCTATCTGAAAATGAGAAAAAGGGCTACGCTCGGGTTTTGAAAAAACACAAAGATGTCTTTGCTTGGTCCTATGCAGATATGACAGGATTGAGCACTTCGATTGTATCCCACAGACTGCCCACTGATCCCTCCTGTCCTCCTGTCAAACAGAAACTCAGAAAGTATAAACCTGATCTGAGCTTGAAGATTAAAGAGGAGGTGAAAAAGCAAGTTGAGGATGGAATCATTCGAGTAACTGAATATCCGACTTGGCTAGCAAATATCGTACCTGTTCCCAAGAAGTATGGTAAGGTCAGAGTCTGCGTTGACTACAGGGATCTTAACCGAGCCAGTACGTGCGTTGCACGTGTATAATGCGTTTTCGATCAGAATCGGATCGAACCTAAATTGATTTTTTTTTTTATGTTCTTCAAATTCCTAAAGAACGAACCTAAATCGATATAAATCCTATTATTTTTTGCTATACTCAGAGTTTTGTTGTAATTTTTCTCGAGAAATTGTATAAATCAATCTTAAAATTAAGAGTGGGTGCAATGCCTTTATTACTAAAAATGTATACGAATTTATGAATTATTTAAAGTACGTGCGTTGCACGGGTACAATGCGTTTTCGATCAGAATCCAATCGAACCTAAATTGGATTTTTTTTTTGATGTTCTTCAAATTCCTATATTATATTGGCCAAACATGTTTCTCCAAGCCGAGTTTGATAGATAACGTAAATAAAATGGATGGCACGTGTATTATGCTTTTTCGGTCAGAATTCTAAAGAACCTAAATACGAATGTATGAATTGCGTCTAATTTAAAATTCTGCTTCTACGAAAGAATAAAATAGTAAACTCGCTATTATCGTTAATAAGATTCAAAAAGAAATTACTCCTTTCGTTTCAATTTGTTTATTGTATTTTTATTTTTACTCCGATTAAAAAATAATCTCTTTTTTTCCCCAACTTTTTAATTATAACTTTATATATGAAATGTTTAACACCACAAGATAAAAATTTATTTTAGTTTATTCTATATATCTTTAATATGAGTATAAGCTTCAAAAAACCTTTTTAATTATTTTAAACTCCATGCCAAGTTAAAAGCAGACAAACAAATTAAAAGAGAATATATAAATCATCCTTTTTTCTCTTTTATGAAACGGGCAAATTGCCCAAATATATATACATCTCGTCCAAATAATGCAACCCAAAAGGCCCAATTATAAGCCCAGACCCACCTTAAGACACAAAAAGACAATAAACACTCAGATGGTGAATTAGGAAAGTGCTACTATGCCACAAACCCAAACCCACCTTCATTTACACTCTTCTCCGGCCAAGTTCTTCAGCTCCCATCTTCTCCGGGTCAATTAGGCAAGTGATTTGTAGTTTACAATGTTTATCTGGAGCTGAGACAACGATTGAAAGAAGATATCAGGAAGCAGAGGAAGCAAGAATTAGGTTCTGCTAATAGCCTTTCCCGTGAAATTAAGTAAGTATCAATACCCTTGTTTGTTGTCAATATGGTACTTTTCCGTGATTTTTTGAATCTATCAATTCTGTGTTATGAATATACCCTCACCCAGTTGCGAATTTCTGAATTTTAGCTATGTGTTCTGTATCATGCATGGAATTGTGCTGTTTTTTCAAACCCAATTATTTTGGACAAATTCTCTTGTAGTGACATTAATCATTGTCAAATTTATCAGGTTGTATCTTCTGAACCTGCAAACACGAATATTTGAGCTGAGTTAGTCAATATATTTGGAAGTGTAAAATATATTTCCTATTAGGTAATGATAACTCACTTAACATCTCTTTGTAGACGATATTTCTGGTGTATGTTCCTTTTTTTCGCTTTGGCTGCTCCGTCATGACCAATACCTTTGTCGTTGACATTGATATTCCCCTTGAGAGTGCAACATATAGCTGCCCATGTGAGAAAACGTGTTGTGGCAAGTATATTCCAACAATTGGTATTGTTTGTCCTTGTGCTTTGTTTATTGTCATTGAAAAGCATAGTCGCACTGGAAATTGTTTTCTAATGAATTTGAATGAGTAACCTTCATTTTCGGGAGGTGATAGTTGAATTCGTGGGATAAACACATGTTTGGAAGCATTCTGGCCCATAATTATTTCTGCATGTATTACGTTGTTGTCAAAACCTCTACATATCATTCTTGTACCATTACATAAGCCATTGGAAGCATCCAAGTTTCTTAATAACATGATAGGCACATTCTTCTTCAAGACCAATCTGCATACCAACAAAATAATATTTGATGAGCAATTTCACTTAAGAAAGACATAAGAATGATGTTAGGAAGATTTTTAATTATAAGTTTCCAATGAAATACTCTAAAATAATATTATGTATGAAATAGAATTACAATAATATGTTTGCTGAGTCATTTTCTTGATAACTAATATTTTTAGTGCATTAAAAAGGTTAAAACAATCAATGGTTTTGTTGTTTTTATATTCTATATCTTGTGGTTACTTAATTCATATTATTTTGTTTTGTTGAAATTTTCATATAGTAGCTTTGAACGCGTTTGTTGCTTACTTTGTGTTGCTTAAGTTCATATTGTTATAAATATTGTATGTATATGCTTGTTTAGATAATACCAAATAATCATATTATTTATTTACCAATTAAGAATTTAATCATCTATGTACAGGTATTTTAATGAGTTGGATGAGATTGTGTTGGCTCCTGTTGCTGATGGTTTAAGAGCAGTGGCTCATATTATTGTGCAAAGCCAGGTTAACTGTCTAACCTTTATATTTTTACGACTAAACTGATAAATACGTAATTGTTGTTATCACATAGCACTAAACATGTAATAACGTACCTGTGTGGAGGTAGACCATTTGGGGTTAGAGTATTTAAGTAATCTTCCTGATAGTAATTGTTGGTATCATCCTCTGCAGAGTCAAAACTAAGAAATGTTCTACTTTCTCCAGGAAACTTAAAAATTAACATCTCATTTAGTTTATCAACGTATTCATTTCTGCTAGCTAGGATAGCCCGTTCTGTCATGTATTTTGCACAACCTGCGTTTTCATCTAGCGATGGAAATATTTCCTTTATTAAGGCATCTTCACCAACACCAACACTCTCACTTTTAATAACCAATTCGTGTGGTAGAAGTACCAAATCATCTCTTATTGTGGGCTCCTCCCCATTACCTATACGCAGTAAGAATTCACTGAATGATGGATCCGTTCTCGCTCTCATATTTCTTGTTAATTTGATTCTTTCCATCTGATGCCACAAGTACGATTTGACCAAACTTGCATTTATCGTTTCAGCCCTGGTAGATTTTGGTATTACTGGCAGTACCTGACGAAAATCACCTCCGAAAACCATTATTTTTCCGCCAAAGGGTTTATTAACGTCTAATATATCTCTGAAGCTCCTATCAACTGTTTCAATCGTCCGACGGTTGGCCATAGGGGCTTCATCCCAGATAATCAGCTTGGCTTTTCTAATCAATTTAGCTCCACCGCTTTGCTTTGACATATGTGTCACTGTTGTATCAGTTGTTTGAAGCGGTATGTCAAATCTCGAATGAGCTGTACGGCCTCCTGATAAAAGAGCTGCTGCCACACCACTTGTTGCCGTCGCTAATGCTATCATGTCTCTCGATCTTATATTTGCAAGTAATGCACTATATAGGAACGTTTTTCCCGTTCCTCCAGGTCCATCAATAAAGAATAATCCCGACTCGTCAGAATTGACCCTATCTAATATAGTCTCGAACGCTTGTTGTTGTTCAGGATTTAGCTTTGATTGTGCATCCAAATCTTCTGAAGGTACTATTATAGAGTTCTCTTCCCTTATCTCTCTGCATTCTGATGTAATTCCATCATCCAACTTCTGCTCAAGTTTAGGTAGGTCATAATTATCAATTCTCTTACCCATGCTCTCTAAGAAATGATTTATGCTTTTCAGTGTGCATTGAAGTTGACCAGTAGGAGAATTGTTATGTATTTTCTTGAAATCTTCTGACATGTCATCATAATATGTATCCCAGAGCTTTCTAACATCCGTCGGATTACAATGAACCAAAATTGTTGCAAATAAATTTCTCAAAGCCGATGGCATTTTGAAGACGACTGCTTCACCTAAGCATTCAGAAATGTTGTTATCTGATTCCAGTAAGCCTCTTTCTTTTGCAGCTTCTTTGAATGTCCCGCATGTCCTTCCATTAACAGTCAGTAAGTATTCAAATGAAGTCGGTCCTGGTACGTGATTCAATAATAATCTCAAATAATATCTTTCGCCTTCTCTTGGGTTAGCTGCGATATTTAAGAAAATATAATAAATAAATTACATTTAAACATATAAAAATATTAACAGTGGTCATATTGGATGCCTTACCAACATTAATTCGACCAATTACTGATCTCGTTTTCCTTGGAGTCCAAATCTTACCTTGAGGGTTCCAAACATAATACTCCGGAAATTTCTTGTATAGGTATTTTCGCGCTTCGCGATCCCTCGAACATGTGCGAAAATACTCGGTGAGCATGGTGTGTGAGGCGTATTCCCAGGCAACAACATTTCTCAAATCTTGGTTGCTCCAATAGCACACTACAATGTGAAAAACAGTATTAAGAAGAAGAATAACTGACAAACAAATACACTTGATCTAGAGTAGTTGAAATTGAGGAATAGATTATATAAATGTTTCATATTATTTAATGAAAAGTTTAAATTAACATAAATGTTGGATATAAATATTTTACCTGATTGTTTATTTGGGAGATGCAGTTGAAGGTTAATGACCGGAGGCTGCATTTCACTGAGATTAAATTCATAAATTCTCCATAGTGCTTCTGGCGCAGTCACCCACCGTGCATCTTGAAAGCCTTGAATTTCATCAATGATTTTTCCTCCATCGTCTGATTCGACATAAACGGCGCACCTATCATGTCCTTTATATATATACTTGTAGAGATACTTAATTGCTTTCACCCCCGAACAGGACTCCACATTAATGTGACAGTTGTATCTAGTCAGTAAATAAGGATTATATGGAACAACCCACTGATTGTTCATTGTCACGCCTCGTACCTTTTCGCTCTTTCCATCATTTCGCCTCTTATAAATAGGGTATCCATCCTTTCCTTGTATTGATTTATTACTAAATGGTCGAGGGTAATGACTCTTGCACTGACCATCCTTCATGCATGTATTCGCTGGACGATTTTTCCCACATGGACCATGCATCATATGCTTGACAACTAAATCATGCAAGAGCGGAAGTTCTTCTTTATCAGGAAGTTCAGCAGAAATAAACTTGTCATAATCGTCGGCTGATGTTATCTTGTATCCTTGTTCAAGTATTAACAAAAGGTGTATGTGTGGTAGTCCTCTTTTCTGAAATTCAACCACATAAACATGTGCTGCAACAGGACCAAATATTTTTTTCTTGAAGATCTGATCTTTTAAATCTTGTAACTTTGCTCTAAAAACTCTAGTCACCAAGTCAGGTCTGTCTTGAGGAAGTTGTCCTGCTAGCAAATTTTCTTTGATCTCCATCCACTCGGGATTACACATCATTGTGATAAACAGATCTAGCTTTCCAAAACGTTGAACCAAAGCCATTGCATCCATATATCTACGACGCATGTCCCTAGGGCCTCCGACGAATGATGCAGGAAGTATTACTCTCTGACCAACTTTACCTCCTCTACTTTCTCCAGCCATGATACTATCAACTATACCTTGCAATATTTCCCTTCTAAGATTTGATTGCTCCAGCCTAAAATATTCCAGTCGTGTTGTTTCGAGTTTGATGTACATGTCGACAACAAATTGTTGAAACAATCGTCCGCACAATAATATTATCGTGTCTTCTCCATCACGTATTTGCAGCTTGTAGCAGTAGTACTCTCTACAAGAGACACAATGTTTACCTCCACCATGTACACCTACCAAAAAAAATTAATATACATTGATATGAGAGTGTTAATTACCCAAATATAATGTTATGTGCACTTTTGTTTTAATACTTTACCTTGATCCTCATTGTGAAACACTTCATCAGCGGACGCAAATGTTGTGATATTCTGGTTGAGGCTTGCAACTTCGGTTCCACGCGAACCTTTTTTTCTTTGACGTTGTTTTGGTATTCCTTGGTGCCAACCTGATTCACCATTTGGAAAAATCAAAGGATACTGGAGTGGGTCATAACAACCATAATAATGCTTAACTCTGTGTTTATTGCCTGAATGCTCATGAACAATAATCTCTCGATCAAATGGTACATTGGGATTGTTTCCGTCTATCCAAATAGCAGCAACTTGATCTACTGATGGTTTGTTGTAGACACGTTGATCCAGTTTAGCATTGGAAGCAATTCGAATTTGTAAATCTTGAAAGCTTGAGTGATCCTTTAGCTGGCGAAAGAATTGTGCATAAGGATTGATATCCATTATCTGTCTAATTTTTGCCACAACTTCTTGGGATAAACTGGCTTCTTTGACTTTTATAATTCTATTGCATAACTCATTATCTGTGTCAAAAAAGTACAACTGAAAATAACATGGATTATCATCACGTGGAAGTAATGAGGGGAGATCATGATATATTTGACCTTGTGCTCTAAATGTATAAACTCCTTTTCGTGAAGATGCCAAATTCTTGTCAAGTGTAACACCAAAAGACGTAAATCCAAATATACTGTTATATGCTCTAATGTGTTTGCGAAAATCTTCTGCTACTTCTGATTCGCCGACAAATAACTCATATAATTGAGTTGAAACTTCAGTATTTGCCAATTTGATCGATCCACCATCGCAACAAAATGTTGGAGTTTCATATTGAAACCTCATGGCATGACAATGTATGCATTCCGGAACATTTTCCAACTTCTGAATACACGACATTGATGGCATGTATGTAATTTCACCTAAATTTATGTAGTCAAATGTTAAAGTAAAGAATAAGTGTTGCCAAAATAGAACGCAAGTAACTGTAATTAATAAATTAGTAACGCATTACCTTCAAATTCACTTTGTTTCGATAGAGCCTTCCGCAACCAATTCATTGTGCGTTTTTTTATTGGTCTTCTTTCTTCAATATCAACATCTTGTATGGATTGAATCCGTTTGCTACCTTTAAAAAAAATAAATGACCATCATAAAATTAATTTATCGCAAGCTGCACTATTTAGTCAATTTATTTCTCTAACTAAATTTATTCCTCTTCAAGTAAGAATAGAGGGTAAATAGATTCTCTTAAAGTTATAGTGTTATTGGAGTAATTATTTTGCAATATGTATTTTCTCTCTGACCAATCCCCTACCTATTTCATGAATTGGACTATAATTTATGATGGACAGAATAATAGTTTCAGATAAATACCAGCAGGCGTCTATTTTTTTTTCTAAGTGTAGCGACAGAAGTGGTATGACATTGCGTCAAGTTACATGTTTGAATCCTAGATATGGTCTTTGTGCTATCCAGAAACTGAGATTTTACTTTCATAGATTAGATTGCCCTCAAAGATCTATTTTATTTAAAATATAATTTCATGTGTTTGGCTAAATGCTGATGCCTCTGGTTTCTCTGGTGCTATAGGATTCGGGGGAAATGGCGTTAAGATAAGGCATGGATATACTCTTCCTCAGTCCTCGAAACCAACACAGGCACTCATTTTCTTACTACCAAATTTACTATTCTGCCGGTTCTCTTCGTTCTGATATGAAGTTTGGATCAATTGGTTCCCTTGATTAATGTGTCTTGTTTGTTTTTAAACGACCATTGTAGCTGGTCTTGGATATTGAACTGTTTACGCATCAACTTGACTTAATAGGAAGTTAAACCTACTAAAGAGAAGTAGTGAAAGGTTCACTATAGCTATTTGTGATGGACAGTTGTTTCAGTTTAAGATGGGCATCATATAATTGTGCAAATGGCTTCAATTGTGTCTGGTAATTTCTATATGTATTCTCCAATATATATTTTCTCTTTAACTATTTCTTTTTCTGTTTTAGGAATTGGAAAGGTGCTTAGCTATTTTTGAAGATGCTACATATATTGTTTTCAGATGTTGTGTCGCTATTCAGGTGAGTCATTGTTTATGCAGAATTGGAAGCACTGTTTAGTTGATTTGCATAGAAAAGTCATACTACAGTTTTTTCTCACCCATGCTAAGAATTTCTCAGTGTCTATCTATCTTAGACTTGTGCAGTCATTGTTTTTGTTGTTTGATGTGAAAAAGAAGATTTAAATTGTGAAGGAGTACCTGATTTTTCTAATTCATAATCATTGTTGATTCCAGTAGTTAACTTTGTTGCATTTGCGGCAATATATTTGTTAACCATTCGAATGGATTGAGCAATTTTTCCTTGATCTATATAGAGAAAATAATAAAATTATTTATTAAAGTGACAAATAATAGATTAAAATATAATGTGTTAATTAATTTTATAGCTACCTTGTGCCATGTGATTAGAGAATAATATCCTGCCACACACAATATAATTAGGTCAATTAGAAGAACACATTTAGTAAAGGAGGTTAATAACGAATATTATTTGCTATGCCAGCATAAGTTGATTATTGTTTAAAGTAATAAAAACCTAAAGAATCAATAACTACCTAGACTCTAAAAATATTGGAGCTCAATCTAAACAATCAATAACTATCTAGACTCTAAAAATAAGAGAGCTTCTACTTGTTAGAGAACAAAACATCGCTAATCCCTAGCAACTTTGACTCTTTTATGAGGTATTATGTCATTAGTGTCATCTTCAATATTTTTGATCTTCTTGATTGCTGGCGTTGAGTCTATTTCTGCATCTATTATATCAATTGCAATAACCTTTTTAACTTCCTGTACTTCTTCTGCAATGAAGCGTCTTCCCGCTCGATCTCCTTCATTTTTTGCATCTATTTTGATAAGAAATGTATATTCCTTGCCTTTACTTAGCATCAATGTACGGTAAAATGAAGATTCTTCTTTCTGTATGAAAGAAAAGAATGTAGTAATTAGCAAAAGATAATCTGACGTAATAAAAAAAATCACACACACACATATATGTATATAGATATACACATATATATAATAGAGAACATAATATGACCTTTTCCGATATTGATTTTTATACGTTGTAACATCGCAGCCAAGCAAGTATTTTGCACCTTCAAAAAATGTAACAGTACAACGTTCTTTGTCATTAAGCACGTCAACTTTTAGAAGAAATCTGCAAAATCATTAAAAATTAAACAATTAGTTCACTTATAACTTTTTTGAATTGCAGAAAAGTGATTTGAATTTTTTACATATAGTACCTTTCCTCATAATCAACATTTTCGGTGAGACAGTAAGGACATTTTGTAATATTATGTTCAGAGTCCACTTTCTTAAAGCAGTTTTCGCAACACGTAAACCATGGCTCAAATCCATTTTTAATCTCATGAATTTTTGCATTAAATCTACAATATTTAATCTGCAAATAGAATTAAAGAAAAGGTTAGGATTGGGTAGAATCAACAGGATAGTCTTAATTTAAAACAAATAAAATTCAAAGGGAAAAAAAATAAAATAATATTTTTGTCATGTAAATAAAGATAACTATTTAAATAAGCAAGTTGTTTATGAATGGTGGATACTTTCACATTAAACAAATAATGAAGACTTAATTTTACTTACAAGCACTTAATCTAACCCAATTTTTTAAAATAAAAATTGAAAAACGTGATGTGAATCAAGTTTAAAGACCATTTAGATCTTTATGTTGCTTCTTCTTCAAATCAGACCTGCATTTTATTTAGATAGTACATTATAATAAATAAATTTTAGTATCATTCACTAACACGAATAGGAGAATATATATTACCATTTTTGGAGAGTTGCTGCTCTTTCAAAGGTGGGATTGATCCACATAACAGTGATAGATGTAGAAGATAACCCAAAATCTCCTTCACAAATATATAAAAAAAAGTTAGTGCAAAGAATAGATATTGGATTGATTATAAACACAAAAAGTTTTAAGATAGTACCTTCATATAGTGTAGTTTTAACACCACAGAATGATATAATAGGGTTTTCAACATTCAACTTTTGTACCAATGCATCCTCTATATTAGAGGCGTGGCCCCATAAAGTTATAGTTTTTCGATCTCGCCTGAATTTTTAAATTAAACAAATACGATTAAGAATATTTAAATATTGTAGTAAACAAAGAGAAGATTCGTAAATATTTTTTTAATTAAATTCTACTTACTTCTCATTCATAAGTACCATCTCTCTTCGTGTTGTTCCTTTTTTGAAGAGCCTAGAACTAACAAAGATACCAAATATATCTACAAAATATAGTAAGTATGTAAATAGAAGAAAAATATTAGTATGCATTAATATGTAAATAGAAGTAAAATATTGAGTTTAGTTGATGAAATCTAAAGAAATTACCCAAGATTGTGTCTTTGGTACGTAGTCTTTCATCTTCGAAAGAAACAAAATTGTTCGAGAAAGCAACAGTAGAAAAGGGACTGTTGCATTCTTGAACTTGAGTGAGGCTGCCGAATCCAACCTCAATATCTTTGTTGGCTGATAGGAAATTAGGATTGGCATCGGTAATACGTCCATTTATGATGTAGCAAAACTTGCCTTGCTGTAAAAACTTTGCCCAGCTCCCGATAAATTCATTAAAAAGTATAGCATTAACTTTTGTACCCTTTAAAAAATAAAGGAATATGTAATGGTTAGAACACATGAAAAAAATATAAAATATAGAACATATATATGAAAAAATATAAAATATAAGATGAACAATAATATTATTACCTCTTCATCAACTAATGTTATAGTTTTCAGACTACCTTCGTTTGAACCTCGCGAATGATGTTTTGTTGGTTGGCTTCCGATCACCAAGACTTTGATAATCCAGATACAGTCGCGGCTCTTTAACGTGTTAAGAGCGACAACTTCAATAATCGAATCCGAGCCCATTGTAAGATCACTTTAAACATATAGATAGGTGAAATTAGGATAATAACGTGTTAAGAGCGACAACTTCGATAATCGAATCCGAGCCCATTGTAAGATCACTTTAAACATATAGATAGGTGAAATTAGGATAATAATAATAATATATAATTTTATAACAAAAACACTTTTATGAGATGAGAATATTACCTTAATAAACGAATGTACGAATCTTGTTGTTAGTAGAATCTTCTTGTTGGTAAAAACAATCCGATTTAAATTAAACTAAGTAACTTAAGATAGACTAACAATTTGTTTTAAATTAAACTAAGCAACTTTAGCTAGCATAGCAATTAATATATAAAAACTATGATCAATAAAAGAGGAATGTCGATGAATAAAAACCTGTAAACGAAAGTTGAATGTGGATGAACAAAAACCTGAAAACGAAATTGAGGAAGAAGCTCAATGAACAAAAATTATGATGAATAAAAGTTGAAATTATAAGGGTTTTTATAGAGGTGGAAGATTCATAATTTTGGAGAATTTAACCCGTGTCCTAGTAGAAACCTATCTAGGAGTTGTAGTTTTAGTAGAATTTGTATTTTTAGTAGAAAGTTTTGAAAATTTTGTCTAGAAACATGATTTAGGGGAATATTTTTCTAGAAACGTGATTTAGGGGAATATTTTTTAATATTTAATTGAATGAAAAAGTCATATGTATTAATTTGAGGGGAGGAGTGAAAAGACAATTTTGTCTAAAGAAGAGACTTTTAATGAGGGGCAAAAAGTTCGAATCACATTATAAGGTGCTTCACACTTTTAAGATAGTACTAGTTTAGTGTACGTGCGTTGCACGTGTGTATCACAACAATATAAAAAATTACATACAAAAAGACAATAGAGTATATAATATTGCAATTGAGGCCGGTGAAGCTCTTCACCACTCACGTATTTAAATCATTATCTAATATGATTAGTGTACGCGTGTTGCATTATGTATTACGTTAATCAATAAAAATATATGTGAAACAAACATATCTTTGAAAAATAAAAGTCAACATTAAAATAAATATAAATTTTAATATCTTTACAAAAATAAAATAATACAATAATTGAGATATCAGAACAATACAATTAAATCTAATCTTCACAAAAAAAATTCAAAACCCGACAAAACATTCATTTACCACCGGTGTTAAGCAACAACAAAAAAATCTAGTAACAGAGTAAAACCTACAAAAAAATAATGCAATAATCGAGATATCAAAACAATACAATTACAATTAAACTAACCTTCACGAAAAATCCTCAAAACCCGACTAAATATTCATCTACAACCTGTATTAAGCAACAAAAAATAATAATCTAGTAACCGAATAAAAACTACAATAAAATAATATGATAATCGAGATATCAGAACAATACAATTAAACCTAACCTTCATGAAAAATCCTCATAACCCGATCAAGCACATCTACCACCTGTATTAAGCAGAAAAACAACATCTGGTAACAAAATAAAAACTACAACAAAATAATACGATAATTCAGATATCAAAACAATACGGTTAAACCTAATCTCTACACAAAAATTCCTCAAAGTCTGACCAAACATTCATCTATCACCTATATTAAGTAGAGAAAATAACAGTAAGAAGAACAACAACATTATAAGGTCCTTCACACTTTAAATATATATATATATATATATATATATATATATATATATTTTTTCTCCTAGAACAGTTTTTGAAAGAATAGTCGTCATAAACCTAAATAAAATGAGACATTAATAAAAATAATATTAATTGATTAGTTAAAAGAAATTCTAATCCTAAACCTAAACTCTTAAAGTTATGCTTAAATCTAAATACTAATAACATAATCGTATAAATAACAAAGAGACAATTAATATAAATAATATTAATTAATTTATCAAAAGGAATCCTAAACCTAAACTGATGTTTAAAGCTAAAAAACATAGTCGTATAAATATATATTTAATGAATTCTATAAATTTAGACTTCTTGTTATATATTAATAATAATAATTGGAGAAAAATAATAAAAAGACGATTTTGTCTAAAGGAGAGACTTTTAATGAAGGGTAAAAAGTTCAAATCACATTATAAGGTGCTTCACACTTTTAATATAGTATAGATAGATAGATAGTTTAGTATACGTGTGTATCACGTTGATCAATTAAAAAATTAATTGCACAATAACTAAAATTTGTATCTTGTAAACATGCAAGATTAAGTTAATTGTGCAGTATTTATAAGATTTTTTTGTTGTTGTTGAGATGTCAATATATGCTATGTTATCTTTTAAATTTTAGTCAATTTTAAAGTACTAAATATTTGGAGTTTTTACATCTTACAAATTAGTAAATATTGAATAGTTATAACATTAATAATTTCAAAATCCTTAGATAAAATTATCATTTACTATTTTTATTAAAATAATTGTGATTTAATTATTATCCTAATATTTAGGACTTTGAAATTAATTAAAATTATTAAATCTTTACTTATTTGTAAGAACTCCTAATATTTAGTATTTTAAAAGTGACTAAAATTTTACTTCTTTAATCTTTTCTTATTTAAACTATATTAAAGCTCTAACATTTAAAACTATAAAATCAATTACAATTTTGTTAATTTTCAAAATCTATTTGACATTATGATGACAAGGAAGATGTGACACCAACATAACTTTTCATAAATTCTTGATTTTATAGTAAAATCAATAAGATTGAAATACTATTTAATCAAACCTAAAAACAACAACCTAGTATAGTCTCACAAAGTAAGGTCTGGGAAGTGTAGACTATACGTAGACCTTACCCCTATCTCAAGTTGTTTCTGAGTACCCTTGAATTCAAGGAAATAAGTCCAAAGTAGTCCAAAAAAAGGTAACAGAAGTACAAAAAATAATGTGTATTAACAAAAATAATAGATAGTAACATAACAAAAATTACAATAAAATAATACGATAATCGAGATATCAAAATAATACGATTAAATCTAACATTCACAAAAAATCCTCAAAATCCGATCAAATATTCATCTATCACCTGTATTAAGCAGAAAAAACAGCATCTAGAAACAGAATAAAAACTACAATAAAATAATACGATAATCGAGATATTAGAACAATACGATTAAATCTAACCTCTACAATTCATTCTGCAACAACATGCTTGTTTCTTCCAATTTTTCGATCAGAAACTTTCAACTGAAAGAAAAAACACAAAAAATTATCAAAAGGGATAAGTCGTTGTCAATTGTTGATTATGTCTAATTCATATATAATCTTTAAAGTTATCAACTAAAAGAAATAAAAAAAGATAAAAAGGATGATCATAATAAATGCAAGAAGACGACTTAAATCAAAATCAAAATAAGAAGAAAACCTAGTGATAGAAAAAACTTATGTTACTTAAATAAAATTGTAGAAATTTGTCTTTATCTAAGATAAAATTTTAATTGATTTAAAAGTGTTAAGTGTAAATTAGTTTAAGTAACATTAATTAATAAAAGAATTCTAAACCATAGTAATTAGTAACTATTGAATTCTAACCCAAAAAAAATTCCTAAGCAGTGTGCGTCACTAATTTGGTGTAAGAATCCTAAGTCAACTCCAAGTCTAAACAAAGAAAGAAATAAAATTAGTGAGAGTATTTATTACTCCTAAACTTAATAAGAAATTTTAAGCCTACACACGTATTGATATTTATTACTCCTAAATAGTCATTTACTGTTTTGTCTATTGCTTAGTCTTAGTATATATCGTGTCAATCCGTTAATTAATATAGAATTTAATAAAATTAAAAATAGCAAATAGTAACATAACAGAAATTACAATAGAACAATACGATAATTGAGATATCATAACAATACGATTAAACCTAACATTTACACAAGAATTCTTTAAAGCCCAACGGAATATTCATCTACCACCTGTATTAAGTAGTAAAAATAGGAGATAGCAACAGAATAGAAACTACAACAAAATAATACGATAATCGAGATATCAGAACAATACGATTAAAACCTAATTTTTTATACCAAAATTCCTTAAATATGATAATCGAGATATCAAAATAATATGATTAAACCTAATATTTTATACCAAAATTCCTAAAAGCCCGACCGAACATTCATCTACCACCTGTGTTAAGCAGAAAAATAACAGAACAAAAACTATCATAAAATAATACGATAATTGAGATATCAGAATAATATAATTTAATCTAACCTTTACATAAAAATTTCTCAAAACCCGATCAAACAATTATCTACCCTTTATATTAAACCATAAAATAATAGATAATAACAAAATATAAATTACAATAAAATAATATAATAATTGAGATATTAGAACAATATAATTAAATTAACTTTTTATACAAAAAATAATCAAAATTTCATTAAGTGCATGAAGATTGAGAAACACTAAAGACAAATAACATAAATACAAGCATAGCACTTTACCTTGATTATATTCAATCCATATCTTCTTTGTTCGTGTCTCACAAAAATGACATAATTAATTTGAATATCAACATATATGACACATAGCTCGTCTTACAACATCAAGAGAGTTTGTATTCCACCCCTCAAAAATACCTTGTCCCCAACCTCCTATTTATAGATTTGTCCTTATTTTACACCTCTTAGGATTTAATATATAATTAAAATATTATTATTTTAAATAATAATTGAAGGAAAAAAGTGAAAAGACAATTTTATCTATTGGAGAACTTTTTAACGAAGGGTAAAAAGTTCAAATCACATTATAAGGTGCTTCACGCTTTTAATATAATATATATATATATATATAGAAGATATAGATATAGAAGATAGATATAGATATAGATATAGATATAGATATAGATAGATAGATAGATATAGATATAGATAGATAGATATATATGAGATAGACACTGTCTAGGCTCAGAGCCTAGACACTGTTCATGGTATATATGAGATAGATGTGAAAATACTTGATATAGATATGGAACTTATTTGTTTATGGATCTCGGAGAACAAAGTAGTACTAAAAGTACTAGACTTGAAGAGGTTGATATACCTCAAAACCTTGATTTGTTAAACAAATGGACGATTCCTAAAGTTTCGATTAAAACCATTTATGATTATGGTTGGTTTGATAAACTTTCTACAAAACAATTGATTAAAACAACTGAGCAATCTTTAGCATTGAATTCTTCTGAACAGACTATTCGTTTATTAAATAAACATGATATTAATCTTTATAAGAATCAGTATAACTATTTGCATATTGGCATGGTTCAAATTGCTTTTAAACCACTTACCCTTAAAGGGTTACCAGAGACCTTTTTAGCAGCTCTCAGAGATGCTAGAAATTTAAATTTTAGACAGTCTCTTATGGGTTCAATTGAATCTACTGTGGCCTATGGTCCAGTTTATTTCAATACGCAACCAAATTTGCAATTATCGTTATCTGATGTTAATATTCTGGATGCTTTGACATTAAATGTTAAAACCAATGGTTATAACTATATGCCAGGTTCAGAACTTATTAGTCTTTCTTATAGAATTTATTTCAAATTGTTATCTACTCTGAATCCGAAGTGTAAGCTATACGATACTTCTGATCAAACTATTTTGGTTGAAACTAATTTCGCCAAATCCAAGGTCACCACTAGGAGACCTATAAAATGGGAAGAAATTAATTTTCCAGTAACATGGACTCTTGATTCAGTTATATCTCCAAATCAATTAACTGATACAGTTACAAATTCTGAGTATTCTCATGTTTCTCAAGATCCCGATGGTAGGGTCTGTATTCAATTTACAGAAGGTAGCTATGCTCCTCACAGGCAGTCTTTGTCTACGCATAGACTCATGCCTCCGGTAAATACTGTTTATAACAGAAGATCTCTCGGTCATAGATCTATGCCTAATATTCAGCATATTTCACCAATCGACCCTATTTATGGTCCAGCAAGAAATAGGGCTGCTTCTCTTCATACGATAGAATCTGATAATAACGCTGTTATTGAAAAGGTTAAGATTAGCCCAGGTTCTAATATTGTGCAGGCTGATAATATTCATGATGATAGTTCTGATAAGGACTTTCCTACTCCCTCTGAAATGGAGTTTGATATTAATAAGTGTTAATGATTCCACACCAAATTGATTTTAGCCCAGGTTCCCTGGCAAGAAAACAAATTCAAAAAGAATTTTTTGATAAAAAGTGGAGCAAGTTTAAAACTTGGTTTTTTTATTCTTACAGTAGAGAAGATATGAATAATATCTCTCAAGAGTTTTACGAAATGTGTGCTTTGCATAATGAAATTATGCATTTTGTTCCATGGTTTATAACCACTTATTTACCTTTGTATGTCAAAGTTATTGAAAGGACTTATCGGGAAGTAGACGGTAATTTAAGAACCGCTATTTATCCTCCCCAATCTGCTTTTATTTTACCCAATAATACGGGTATAACTTTCCACGCGTTTCAAAAATTCGTTGAGGAAGAAATTGCTTCTATAAGTATTTCAGAAATTAATAAACTAATTTCTCAAAATAATTATCTGGGTTTGTATGTCAAAGTTTTGGGAGAACATATTAGCTCTCTAGACAAAAAACTTGATGAAATGACTGTTTTGATAAAAGATATAAAAGCTGATATAGCTAAAATCAATATTGCTTCAACTAGCAACATAGAAATTGCTTCAACTAGTAAAGCAGAATTGGTTCCTACTTTTATTCAAAGACCCCCTGAAATTAATGATTTTAAGTTTAAATCTATTAATGAGTTAGAAGAACTTCTTGATAAAAAGTTCTCGGATTTACAAATTAAGCCAATGGATTTATCACAAGAGTTTTCTGAAAAAATGGAGCAAACAAATGATTTTAAAAATCAGGTTTCTTCCGAGTTTAATAAACTCAAAGGTTATCCTAGAAAAAATTCTGGGTATTCAAAACCAGCAATGACTACGTTCTATTACCCTCGTCCAACTCCTCAAGATGTTTTGATAGAGGAACGAGATTGGAACCAGACTAATACGTCTTACAGTGGTTCTGAAATTTATGAATGGAACCTCGACGGTTTAACTGATAGACAGTTAATCATTCTGGCTCATAGGATGCTTATGTATTCAACCATTTGCAAAAGCACCAAAAATAATGATAGAACAATCTGCAAAATGATTGTTGCAGGTTTTACAGGGCAACTAAGAGGATGGTGGGATAACTACTTAAGTATAGAAGAAAAAGCCACCATTGTTAATGCTATTTCAGTTGAAGAAGGAGTTGATAACTTAGGCTTCAAACTAGAAAAAAATAGAGAAGACGCTGTTTATACTCTGGTGGTCACTATTTTAGAACATTTTAATGGTAGATTTACCTCTTCGTATGAAACAATTCGTACTTTACTCAATGGTCTAAAATGTCCTACATTGACCAAATGGAGATGGTACAAAGATACGTTTCTAAGTCGGGTTATGGAATTACCCGAAAATAAATTTAACTTCTGGAAAGCTAAGTTTATAGACGGCCTTCCTTCTTTATTTGCCGAAAGGGTTCGTAAGGTCCTAAGAGGAGACCGTATTGAAATTCCGTATGAGGAATACACTTATGGTAAACTAATTGGAGTTTGCACTCAAGAAGGATTAAATCTTTGCAATGAGCTTCGTATGTCACAACAGCTTAAAATGAATAAGCAAAAGGAAAGATCTCAGCTTGGAGATTTTTGTACTCAGTTTGGTTTACCTGAACCAACGGCCTATGGCAGTAAAAAAGAGTACTACCGCTCTTCTAGGACTGAAGGTTCCGACAGGAGGAGGAGACGAAGATCTAGGCGAATGTCTAGAGAAGAGAGAGACGCTAAAAGAAGCTCTCGAAAATCTAAGAGATTTACTAAAGATCGGTCAGGACGAGATCTTTCTAAAATCAAGTGCTACAAATGCGGTAAGCGAGGGCATATTGCCCCAAATTGCAAATTGAATAAGCTTAAAGCTTTAGAACTTGATCCAGAAATGCATGAAAAGGTTTATAGTTTATTATACACCTCTGGATCAGAGGAAGATTATGAATCATATTCCGAGGATGAATCAAATATTGATCTTATTGATTTTTCTGATCATGATGAGCAGGTTAATTGCACCACTTGCCAAGGTAATACCTGTACTTGTGAAACTGAAGGAGATGATATTTATAAACTTCAGTCACAATTTCAAGATTTTGCTATCAATATGTTTTCATCTGATAATATCATTGAATTGCTAAAAGAAGTTACTGATAACAAACTTCGTGAAAAAATTATTAATCTTGCCACTAGTTCTTCAAAACCAGTTGTGGAAAAGGTTAAAAATGATTTTGAATATCAAGCCCCTTATTCTTTAAAAGAAGTTGAAAATCGTTTAATGATAAAAAATTCTTTTGTTGAAAAGGATGCTTCTTTTAATGATTTAAAAGAGGAGGTTGAAAATCTAAAAAAGGAGATTATATTTCTTAAACGCAATCAGGCCATTCATGATAAAAGGATTTCTCAGATTGAGGAAAATCCTGCGCAGATAAGTGCTTCCAAAGGAAAAGAGGTTTGCTATGATGAACCTAATGATTCTAATATGTTTTTGGGAATGATGCAGGTTGTTACTGCGCACAAATGGTATGTTAAATGCACCATTTTA
Source organism: Jaltomata sinuosa (assembly GCA_003996215.1). Lineage (NCBI taxonomy): Eukaryota > Viridiplantae > Streptophyta > Magnoliopsida > Solanales > Solanaceae > Jaltomata > Jaltomata sinuosa. The sequence goes on from QJPP01007243.1 coordinate 81,618, forward strand.
ATTGATAATAGCTTCTCTATTACTAGTGATGCTTTAATCGACAGTGGTGCAGATGTAAGCTGCATCCAAGAGGGTCTTGTTCCCTCGAAATATTTTCAAAAAACTGCACATATGGTAAAATCTGCATCCGGACATGCTTTAGATATAAAGTATAAATTGTCAAATGCAAAGATTTGCCAGAATAAGGTTTGCATTCCACATTTCTTCTTTCTGGTAAAAAATCAGTTGCATCCTCCAATTATACTTGGAACGCCTTTTATAAATGCAATTTATCCTTTTACACATATTGATTCAAAAGGATTTGCAGCATCTTATAAAGACAATGTCATAAATTATACTTTTATCACGGAACCAATAACTCGTGATATTAATGCTTTGATTAAAATGAAGCAACAACATGTCGATTCTTTACAATATGAACTTTTTAGCATGAACATTTTTGAGTCTCTCAAAACTCCTAAAATACGGGAAAAAATAAAAATAATTTCTAAACAGATCGCCATTGATATTTGTGCTGATCACCCTAGTGCCTTTTGGAATCGCAAGAAGCATATTGTAACTCTTCCATATGAGGATGATTTTTCAGAGGATAATATCCCGACTAAGTCTCGTCCCTGCCAAATGAATTCAGAGTTAGTAGAATTCTGCAAACGAGAAATTGATACACTATTGCAGAAGGGTTTAATAAAGCCTTCAAAATCTCCTTGGTCTTGCACAGCATTTTATGTTAATAATGCGGCAGAAAAGGAACGAGGAGTTCCCAGGTTGGTAATAAATTACAAACCTTTAAACAAATGTTTGAAATGGGTAAGGTATCCTATTCCCAACAAACGTGATTTGTTATCCAGATTATATGATGCCAATATATTTTCAAAATTTGATTTAAAATCAGGTTATTGGCAGATTCAGATTTTCAAAGAACATTCTTACAGAACTGCGTTTAATGTTCCTTTTGGGCAATATGAATGGAATGTTATGCCATTCGGTTTAAAAAATGCTCCATCTGAATTTCAAAAAATCATGAATGACATCTTTAATCCATATATGGATTTTATCATTGTTTATATTGATGATATTCTTGTATTCTCTAAAACCCTTGAAATACATATTAAACACCTTGACATTTTCAAGAAAATTGTGATACAAAATGGTTTAGTTATTTCAAAACCAAAAATGAGTTTGTTTCAAACTGAAGTTCGTTTTCTTGGACATCTTATTAGTCAAGGAAAAGTCACTCCTATTCAGAGGGCTATAGACTTTGCATCAAAGTTCCCAGATGTTATTACTGATAAAACTCAATTGCAGAGATTCTTGGGCAGTTTGAATTATATCTCTCCTTTTTACAAGAATCTTTCGCGAGATTTAGCACCGTTATACGACAGGCTCAAAAAGGATTATAAATCCCCGTGGACTAATAGTCACACTGCTTTGGTAAAGAACATCAAATTACGAGTTCAATCTTTACCTTGTCTAACCCTTGCTAACCCTGCTTGGCAAAAAATTGTTGAAACAGATGCTTCAAATATTGGTTATGGAGGGATTCTTAAACAGATTAATCCCAATGATAAAAATGAATATCTTATTAGATTTCATTCAGGAAAATGGACTGAGGCCCAGAAAAAATATGCTACTGTGGCCCATGAAATGCTTACCATTGTTAAATGTGTCCTTAAATTTCAGGATGATTTATATAATCAGAGGTTTTTGATAAAAACCGATGCTCAGTCAGTCAAATTCATGTTTGACAAAGACTTTAAACATGACGCATCTAAACTTATATTTGCTAGGTGGCAGGCTCAATTAGCCCCATTCGACTTTGATATTCAATATAAAAAGGGAATTGATAACTCTCTCCCAGATTTCTTATCCAGGAAATACATTCAATAATGTTTTATTTAGCTTTCTTATCTGAAGAAACTCTTATGGTTCTATTAAGGGTAATTATATTACCAAAAGATCTGAAACAACTTATTATTGAAAAAGTTATTTATGATCTGATGAGAGAAGATGATTTCTCTATTCATGACTACTCGGAAGTCATGAGAGATGACTTAACAGATTACTTTTCAGAATGACTAATTTATTTTCCTACAGGATGGACCCGCCATGGCGGCAAGTGCGAGGAAGAGGAAGGGGAAGATCAGCCCCAGGAAGATCCTCTGGACAATCTAGCTCTCAGGGATCGACATATCGATCCAATTATCCTGTTATACAAGGATCATCATACAGATCGAACTACCCAGTTATACAAATGGGTAATAAGAGTCTTATTAATAAGAAGATCACAGATGAAGGTGCATCATCTAGCTCATCTGTTGCTCCTGAGCAAGTTATAAATTTGGAATCTATTCCAAAAGATAGTCCGTTATACGAACATGCGCAGGCATATTTGCATGCACAAAGGCAGAAAGATACTTTTGCCTCTATTATGAAAGAAGATAATGATCATATCATATCTTATGAACAAGTCAGAAAAAGGGAAATTATATTCTTCCTGAAAATACTGACATACAGAGAAAGTCAGAACCATGGAAAATATTTCAGAGGTATCTAGTGAAGGGATTATATTTCCCAGGCGAGTCTTATAAAACTCGATCATATTATGAAACTATTCTGACAAGTATGGGTAGTGCGGAAATCCAGCACTTCTGTCCGACGGGTTATACCCCAGAAGAGAATGTTTATAACTTCTCTAAAATAATCATCAAACAGATTATATCTGTTGAAGAATGGGGGCTGTCCACAATGAAAGAAAGACAGCTTGTTGTTAAAGGTATACCTATGAACTTCACATATTGGGATTATATCCAAGCATTTAGTAAAACTTTGTTTTATAATAATGACAAAAACAAACATACTTGGTTTGTAAAAATTTGTTCGAAGGTTTTTACTGAACCTATTCCAAATTGGTTTATTAATTGGTGGTCATGCCACGGCCCTACTATTCAAATTTTACCAGAAAAATTCTTACAGTTATACAAAGAATGGAAAAAGGTATCTCCTTTTCTTCAAGATTTATACCACCAGGATCATATATGCTGGTTAGAGAAGATTGATCAAATGTACTTCTTTATAGAATTCTCTATTCCTTGGATTCATAAATGGATGCCAGAAATAGGATTCACAGAGGAGGATGTTCCTTGTTTATACCGTGTCTATTATAATAACTTCTGGGAGAAGTTATTGAAAAAGGATCCCAGAACCAAGCAAATAAATGGACAAGAACTGGTTGATATTATTGTCAACACTATCAATTTATACAAAGAACTTCCCCAACGGGATATTGGTGTTGATAACCCTAGTATCCGGCATATTGCCAGAAGAATCTCCACCCAAGACGGAGATAAAGAAGCAATGGTCAACGAATATCTTGAGAAGATGAAAAAGAGCTTGCTTCAAGGCATCGATCAAATCGATAAATCAGACACTTCTATGAGAAGTGAGACCTCGGGTGAAGAATCCCAACGGCATGAAGATATTATATTATCTACAGAAGAGATACATGAAGCAGAAGATTTGCTTCAGTCATTGAAGGCCATGGATAATAAAAGACGTGGCAAAGAAAAAATGAATAATATTGACTAGAAGACAGAGGCAAGTGGCTGTCATTATCAACAGTGTATGGACTGTTTAAAACAGAAAAATTTACTGTTTAGGGACCCACATGGGACCCCCCAATAATGTACATAGATTCGTTATTTTTCTATATAAGTCCTCACCTTGTTCAGTAGGAGGACACACAGAAAATTTCAATTCTCTCTTCTTTTCTTTCTACTTTTGTAAAGAAAAAATAGAAAGCTTTAGCCACTGTTCCGACGATCAATAAAATTTTGGATCAGTTTTTGCTAAACAACTTTGGGATCTTGGCCATCCTTCAAGGTAGTTACTTTTCTTTAAAGTTTTAATTACAGTACTCTTCTCCTAGCCAGGACTATGTCCGGCTAAACATCTTCCATGTCTATGTCTTGTATCTAATCGTCTCTCCTATATGCACCATGAACAGATCTAAGCTTTACTAAAATAGAACGGAATTTTTATGAAGTTTCTTGACTGGGTTCTGAGATGGTGGCACAGTCGGATCTAGAATATCTCTTATTATCTCTGTCTGGCAAGCCTGTAGCAAGCCATGACCGCTTTAGCCCGAGATATGTGTTGAAAAGGGCGCCTCTTGGTCCGGTTAGAACCGCTATTGGGTTAGAACCGTTAGACAAGAGTATAGTAAGAGTATGTACTGGGTTCTTGACAGGCCCTTTGCTCAGGTAAAAGAGTAAGTCTCCTCCATATAGTCTTAAGAAATTACATGAAAATTCTCGAAGATTTCAGTTCTTATGCCTGCGTTTATGCGCTTGTATAAGGATGCTGACTAGCTAGATCATAGATCATGGCGGATTACCGCCCGATCTCCGATCCTGTAGATAGATGGTATCAGAGCCTAGACACTGTTCATGGTATATATGAGATAGATGTGAAAATACTTGATATAGATATGGAACTTATTTGTTTATGGATCTCGGAGAACAAAGTAGTACTAAAAGTACTAGACTTGAAGAGGTTGATATACCTCAAAACCTTGATTTGTTAAATAAATGGACGATTCCTAAAGTTCCGATTAAAACCATTTATGATTATGGTTGGATTGATAAACTTTCTACAAAACAGTTGATTAAAACAACTGAGCAATCTTTAGCATTGAATTCTTCTGAACAGACTATTCGTTTATTAAATAAACATGATATTAATCTTTATAAGAATCAGTATAACTATTTGCATATTGGCATGGTTCAAATTGCTTTTAAACCACTTACCCTTAAAGGGTTACCAGAGACCTTTTTAGCAGCTCTCAGAGATGCTAGAAATTTAAATTTTAGACAGTCTCTTATGGGTTCAATTGAATCCACTGTGGCCTATGGTCCAGTTTATTTCAATACGCAACCAAATTTGCAATTATCGTTATCTGATGTTAATATTCTGGATGCTTTGACATTAAATGTTAAAACCAATGGTTATAACTATATGCCAGGTTCAGAACTTATTAGTCTTTCTTATAGAATTTATTTCAAATTATTATCTACTCTGAATCCGAAGTGTAAGCTATACGATACTTCTGATCAAACTATTTTGGTTGAAACTAATTTCGCCAAATCCAAGGTCACCACTAGGAGACCTATAAAATGGGAAGAAATTAATTTTCCAGTAACATGGACTCTTGATTCAGTTATATCTCCAAATCAATTAACTGATACAGTTACAAATTCTGAGTATTCTCATGTTTCTCAAGATCCCGATGGTAGGGTCTGTATTCAATTTACAGAAGGTAGCTATGCTCCTCACAGGCAGTCTTTGTCTACGCATA